>JAJONR010006853.1:0-41236 GCA_029582245.1 Solanum etuberosum | reverse complement strand
CCGCGCCCCCCCCCCCCCCATTCACCTTCCACGAGTTTCTGATGTTCTTTATTTACTATGTCTAGAGGTGTAAAATTCCCTTAAAACACTGTTCAGCAATAGAGGAAGTGTCCAGCGCCATTTCGTTTGAAGTTAGAGACAAAACTATTGTTTCATGAGAGTAGTGGATAAAGGAAAAATGACTAACAAGAACCCAAGCAATCTGGTGTGAAGTTGTCTTTTACATATGTATTGTCTAGTTCTATATATCTGAAATAACAAACAGAATTTAACAGCAAAAAAAGTAACCTTACCAGTTTATTTGTTACTAGATTGCCTTGATTTGAGCTTTTTCACACATTGTTTCTGTTTCGACCTAAGCCTTCAGTAGAAAGAGGAGAAATTAGGCTTTCAATGTAGATTTCCCCCATTCGCCACTCATCATAGTTAATAACCTTTGGATACTTGAAGGAGTCATCCTTTGGATTGTATATAATGAACATTGATTCATACACAACCAAAACATCACCATTATTTGACAAGAAAACGGATGGAAAAAGTAGAGATCTCTCGAGTTTCGGATACGTGATGGTGCACAACTTTGTCCAAGATTCTGTAAGTCCATACTCTTTCATAACCCAAACATCTACGCCAATTGTCCGATGATGAGAAAACCCACAAAGATCACTTCCCAATACTCCCAACTCCGAAATACTTCCTCTTCCACCATAGCAGGGCTCCTCCACCTTTCCCCAATTCTCATCAGCTAAACTAAAAGAAGTAATGCCCCTGCGCTTACACACATAGTGATAAATAGCACTAGTAATCCAATGAAGTTTCCCCTTCACAAACACACTCCGTCTATTGAAAGACATCCCATCCTGTGAATAATGAATCTTTCTCCAAGAATCACCTTCAAACTATATATTTTGACGTCAATATGAAGCGAACTTCCATAAATACAAAAAATACCCACTACCTTATAATCATCCTGGAACTCATCATACCCAAAACCATATATGTGGTCGTCATATCTAAATTTATGTCTAGGATTAGGCAATTTCTTGTAATTCCTAGTAGATGGATTCCATAGAAACAGATGTATTGGTAAGCGTAACCCATGGACAACACAAATCAATCCATTGATAGAACCCACCGAAAACCCTTCTTTACACTTGTCTTTCATGGGATAATTCAAGTCAGATAGCTCAATTACAGGTCTATAAAATAAAGAGCTAAAAGAACATTCCTTAAGTCAGTAGCAATGCATATCAAACCCTAGCATAAGCCTGTGGTGTCTCTGATCCTTGTTGTTATATATACTAAGATGGGTGTTGATAAATTCAGGACTAGATATCAAAGCAAGCCAAGACTTCGAAACAGACCTGGATTTCAAAAGGGATTTCACTGGTAACCTTGAGAGGATTTCAGTGATGAGATCTGGTGGCAAGATTGATGAAAATTCAACACAGCTTGTGGGTTCCATCCCTTTTGGTTGTTGATGGGAGCCTTCTTCTACTTCAGATTCCATTTTTTCCTTTTGAGCTCTGGGAGGAAGACGATCCAATTTTGCCGAAGTCTACCTAGTTATGATAAACCCTCCATCAATTATTTTGGTTTTTTTTTTTTTCGGTATTAAGGATTTTTCCATATCCATGCCAATTCGAGATCTAAGGGAACAATTTCATCCACAAGGATGGTTTAAAATAGAACAGAAATTGATAACCCAAATCGAAAAAAAATTATTAATTTAATAGTTTCGGTAAATATTTAGATTTTTTTAATTATCGAATTATCAATTCTTAACGGTTTGAGGTTTTTCTTTAACGTGTCAACTAACCACCTGATAGTAAATTAAATGATTATATTTATATCATTTGGTATATAAAATCCTTAACTTAGAGTTCAGTTTCATACTTTTTTTAGGCCCAATTTTATTGACGTCTTATATAGAATATAGTTGTGATAAACCCTTCCTTAACGGGTGGTTGAGTTGAATGCTTCTTGATTGATCTTCATACATGAGTGAACTTGATAATGTTTTCTTGGAAAACAAGTACATTTATAACTTATTTTCTCATGTTTGGTTGGTGAGTAGAAAATATTTTTAATGTTTGGTTGGCGAATAAAAAATATTTTTCAGAAAATATCTTTTATTTTTGACTTGAGACTAAAAAATACTCTTTAGGAAAAAAAAAATTGATCCGAAAATCAACCCCGATAATTGATCTAGGACCCGACCCAGACACCCAAACTAGGACAAGACCCCGATGACTATTCCAAAATCCAACCCTGAGATCTGACCCAGACTTTCGACCGAGGACCTAGGAATTATTTTTTAAAAAAATATTTTTTTAAAAAAAGTAAATAAATTTGACTGAATCGGGGGGATGGGGGCATAAAAATGAAATATTTTAAAATTTGAAATATTTTTCAAAAACAATTTTTAATTTTTTTTATGGGGGTGGCGCGGTCTCCTGACAACCCAATACCTCCCTCGGTTGGGTATCATACTTGATCAACTTTGCCATGTCTGCCATATGACATTGGAATTGTCGAGCATACTCTCCTACAATGTCACATTGCTCAGAAATTTTGGCTCGACATTAATCAACTTTCTCGGCAAAGTCATTGATTCCTTGATTTAATAGCGACTAAGTTGATTGGGATATCCTTTATCCGTTCGCCCTATGGAACTTATGGTTGAATCAAAATAACAACTATCACAACAAAAAATACTCATTATTAAAACGTGCATTGTCATAGATCATGCTACTGAAATCATTCTTTCCACCAACTATCCAGGTGATAGTTTGGACGGTAAGGCAGCTATCAAATAGGAACCCCATCATGTTAACTACCTTAAACTCAACATAGATGGCACATATTCCTCTCAAAATGATAGGGATTACCTGTGTGGCATCAGAGGGGTTGTTAGAAACTATAGGGGTGATTGGGTAATCAGATTCTACTCTTGAGTTAATGTGCAAAATCACATCTTTGCCGAAATAGAGGCCCTTAAGCATGGTCTAATGCTAATTTGGGATCACAATATTCAACCCTTTGAAATTGCGACTGACTCCACAGGTTTTTTAGAATTGCTGGAACACACAAGCCCAATTTATCATTCTTCTATTTCGACTTGCAGGTCACTGTTGAGGAGGAGGTTGGGGAATCCGACAATCCGGCATAGCGTCCGTCAGGCCAATAAGGTGGCAGACACCTTTGCTAAACAAGGAGTCCAGTTAGCATCGTGCAACCTAAAGAAACTCTTTGTCACTCCTCTAGCTTCTATAAGTCACATAGTGACTACAGATAAACAAGGAATGTTAACTGGTAAATTAGTATCTATGACAACTTGTAATAAGCTAGCTTCTTTTGGTAATCTTTCAGTACTCTTGGCCCTTGGTAGCAGTTAGGTTCCAAACTCCGTAATGTAAGGGTGTTTTGATATTATATATAAATATCCTATTTAACAAAAAAAAAACATGTCTATTGAAGTGTTGCTTACAGAAGTACACTACGATTACAACAAATCCAATGAAGGAAGAAACAAGAAAGCAATGAGTACAAAAATTGACTGAACAGTTCTTCTTTCAACATCTAGCTATCGAATTCTGTTTATCTGTAAAATATCTACAAAACACATTAAATCTACTAAAAATCACTAAAGAACTTACACAAATCCTAAGTTTTAAGCATAAAAAATGTCGTAAAACCACGACACATAAATCTGTAGGATTACGGGTACTTCAACTGTCAGGGGTTGGTAGGTTTAGTGGGCTCAAATCTACAATATCAATGTTATAAATCGTACATTTCAACCAATTAATCTATAAACTCCTACAGATTTCTACATGCAATTCTCTCATTCCGGAAAGAGTAGACGGAAAGAGAAGGCATTTATCCTATATATATATATCCTATGAAACACATTCGTATAATGTGTAATAGAATATATAACTGTGAAATTACGAGTTATTTGCAGAATAATCTAAGTGTTTCATGAGTTATTATCGGTAAATTTAGTGTGTAGATGAGTTTGTGTCATATAAACCTGAAAATTAAAATTGGTTAATTTTAGTTAGGCTTGTACCACTACCAAAAAACCCCTTGAATTGCCAACAAAATTATTCGTTGGTAAATTGATTAAATTGGTTGGCAAATGATATTTCCAACCGAATACCAACTAATGTTAATCCGTTGATAAAAAGCTCGTCGGTAAATTTTACCAACCCATTTCAGTTAGTTGGTAATATTACTGACTAAAAATCAGTTGGAAAACACATAAAACAATTGTTGGTAATTGTTGAAACATGGCCTTAGAATTTTCGTTGGTAAATTCATCAACCAATTTTCGATTGGCATATTGTTGGTAAGTTTACTAACAAAGAGAAAAAAATTTAGTAAATTTGGTTCTTCATTATTCAATTTGGATAGTGATATGTTGGCAAATATAGTAAAAAATATACAATGTTGTTAGAATTTTGTTAGCAATTATCTAACAAATAACAACTTGGTTGGTAAGTTCAATAGTAAATTCACCAAAATACATTGGTAATCAGTTAGCAATTTCACTTGAGAAAAAAAATGTGTTGGTATTTCATTGGTATATTTACCAACGGATTTAAATCCGTTAGTAAGTATGACTATATACTTTTGTAACTTACGTTATTAATTGGTTAGTATTTTGTAAACACAAAAAAGCTCATTAGTAATTTGTTAGGAAGTTTACTAACTGATTGTTATTTTGTTGGTAATATATATCATTTATGTTGATATTCGGTCAGTGATTGATTGGTAATATATATTGCCATATTACTGACTAATGATAATTCGATAGTAAAATTTCACTTTATATATTTACATCAATAAATAGCTTTTACGAATCTTTAAGAGCCCAGAAACATAATAAAAACAACGATTCTTTGACAAGTTATAACTTGAATAAGCAATGCAAATCCTAACATAAAGAGTTCAAAATAAATCCAAATACGAAAACAAACAATGAAAAATCTGTCTAAGATAGGTTGAAAATTTTAAATGACCCATATTGCTATTTGATGATGAGTCATGTCTAAGCTAATGTGGTGTACCAGAGGGCGGTGTACCACGGAATGGTTTAGGAAGACCAGCTATGAGGATGGACAAACGTTCTTGGAGAATCTTATCAACTTGCTCTTGCATTTCTAGCTGCATTTCGTGTTTCATTTCTTCACGCAATTCTTCTTTCATCTCATCCTTCATTTCTTGAACGTACTCCTTCACTCGAGCATCAAAATCACCATCTTGAAATTGAGTAGTTGAAGCAGATGACGAACCAATATTCTCATAGAAAACTGCTTGAGAACCAAGACCATATATACATGCCTTCTTAACCCCACCCACTTTATTCATGTAAACCTTTGAAAAATCAATTGTCGGAGACTCACCAGATTCATCTACAAGCTGAGATGCAGACGTGATCTTAGACATTACAGCATCCTGGAAAAACAAAACATATGATATTTCGTTAAGAAAAAATGACTAGCAATTATAAAGATACTACACAATTGATATTAGTCGACAATCTTTGTCCCTGACAGCACCTCCTCCACCACACCTATCATTTCTAAAGCTGCAATTAGTATTTATTTTGACACAAGTACATGTAGGTCGAATTCAATATATAAAAATAGTCTTCTCGGACCTATTGTTTCTGTCCAAATTACAAATTATCTCCTTTCAATTGTGTCCCAAGTTGATCATTTGAAACTTGAATTTTTCTACTTCATTTAGAGTAAAAAGAAAAGTTGGACAAAAAAGAGGTTGAATCAGAGAAAAAGAAATGGAAATATGCCCTAATTGCTTATGTTGTTGGGGATATACCTGGTTACAATTATATGAATAGGTTTATAACTCAAAATTGATCACAGGTAGCTAAGCCGACAAATAACTTCATGATGAAGGCTACTATATAATGAGGTTCCAAAACATGATGGATATGCAGGAAATTATGTGTGCAGGACCATATTCTTTAAATAACAAGGGCTTACTCTACTAGTGGCTCGGCTTGGTCTCGCCCCCTTCCCGCACTATTCCTCCCCACTAAAAAGAGCGATTGAGAATCTCGTCTCGCTCAGTAAAGAGAGTTGTAGGATTCATAAAACAGGAGAAGAGCATCTCAAAGTATGGGGCAAAGGATGTTGCGCGACGTTTGATCTCAAGCAAGGAAGATCATCAAAGCATCATTCAGACAAGCAAGCAAGATCATCAAAGCATCATTCAAACAAGCAAGCAAGATCATCAAAGTACCATTCAGATTCTACAATAAATGAGTAAATCATTTTCAATTCATGCCTATAATTAATGCTAGTTGGAGGGCCAGAAAAGCTAAGGAAAAATGAAAGCAATGTTGGAGAAATTGAAGCAACTCAAATCTAAATTTCGTCGACATCTCGATAATGAGCACTTCAAAGGATTACTGAACAGATCATCAAAGCACCATTCAAATTATACAATAAATGGGTAAATCATTCTCACATCATTCCTGTAGTTAATGCTAGCTGGAGGGCCATCGAAGCTAAGGAAAAAATGAAAGCAACGTTGGAGAAACTGAAGCAGCTCGAATCTCAATTTCATAGACATCTCGATTATGAGCACTTCAAAGGGATTACTGAAAAGATTGACAAAACTAGACTACATGTGGCACAAATGCAACACCAACTGAAACATAATTATAACGATATTCTAGCAT
Source organism: Solanum etuberosum (assembly GCA_029582245.1). NCBI lineage: Eukaryota > Viridiplantae > Streptophyta > Magnoliopsida > Solanales > Solanaceae > Solanum > Solanum etuberosum. The sequence continues at coordinate 34,521 of JAJONR010006853.1, read as the reverse complement.
CTGAAGAAAAGAAGGTTCTGGAACAATCAGAAAAATGGCCACTCATTGAAAAAAACATTATGAAACAAAGATAAAGGGTAAATTGGATTAAATTAGGAGTTGCAAATGCTAAATATTTCTTTACTGTAATGAAGGAGAAGAGGCAACAACAATAAATAATAGACCTGACTACTTTAACTGGGCAAAACTGACAGAGACAACATACATTCAGACAGAGATTCTACAATTTTACAAATTCCTCATGGGCACTGTAGCACATTCTCTGCCAACAGTTTGTAAAGAAACAATGAGTAAAGGTCCAACACTGGATCGTCAACATTAGTTAGATTTATACAAAGATATCACAAATGAAGAAATAGTAGAAGAACTTTAAGCAATAGGAGACGATAAAGCCCAAGAGTGGATGGCTTTAATGCACATTTTTACAAAACAGCTTGGCCAATTATCAAAAAAGACATGTTTTTAGCTGTTCACGAGTTCTTTAAAACATCCAAATTTCATAAACAAGTCATTTGTGCTACTATATCCTTACTGCCTAAGGTCACTCAACCTATGACACTTAAGGAATATAAACCTATAGCTTGTTGTACAGTGTTATAGAAGGTGATCTCAAAGGTGCTCACAGTTAGAATGAAGAATATCATTAGTGAATCTCAAGCAGGGTTTATTCCAGAGAAATTAAAATGTGCAACTATCTAAGAGATACAAAAGTTTCTATATTTCAAAAGAGATATTCAGAACATAGAAAATAATAAAAAATAATCAAGTGAAATGAGATGAAATTAAAAAAAATAATCTTTTTCTGCATGTCAAATTGACTCCTTTGAAGTGGCCACCAATTAGAAAGAGAAAGAAAGGGGAAGAGTCACCTTTAATTTGCTAATTGCTACTATTACAAAAAGAAATGAAAGTCATGGAGATTTAAGCATAGAGAAAAAATTTATATAGTGAAAAGTATTAAAGGAGTGACTTTTGAGTTAGTTTTTTTTTTTTAGGAGTGACTTTTGAGTTAGTTTTTTTTTTTTTAAAAAAAAAACATTTTTACAACCCATTAATAGGAAAAAATAGGAAAATGCCAAAAAAGGAGAAAAATAATATACTTTTTGGCCCAAAAAAAAGTGTCACATAATCTACTTCTTTCCCAAAATTTCAAATACAAATTCCCCAATAATGTCATAAAAGAAATATGTTATTACAATTTAATGTGGTTATAAAAAAGAAATAAATTTAATCCAAAAACGTAGAAAAATAGTCAATAGCCATAAATGTAATCCATATACATTTTTCTTTTAAAGACCGTAGTTTTGTTGAATATCATGAATTCATTACTGACTTTTCTAGTACTTGATGAAGGCACACTTAGAACTTAGATGGCTAAAGTGAAGGAGTGAGAATGATGCAATATTTGACTTAATGGACCAATTATGAATTAATGATTCATTAATATATACTCGTCCGTCTACTTTTATTTGTCATGTTATGCTTTTCGAAAGTCAATTTAACTAGTTTTCAAAGTTAAATTAGATTACATTAACTCGATATTTAAAAAAAAAAATTAGATATTCAAAAACTATACAAAAAGTACTATAAATTGTAATTTTTTTACATATCAATATGATGAAAAAATATATTGTAATAAAACATTGGGCTAAAATGTTAGTCAAAGTTTTTATAGTTTGACTCTAAAAAAAAAATTATGACAATTAAAAATGGACGGAGAGTATATGTTGATACTGTAGCAGGCTCAAAAGATCACTTAAAAACAGTATATTAATTCCAGTACCTGGCGAAAACTTAAGAATATAAGCTGCAAAGTGAAAATATTTGAAATGTAAAAGACTGATGAATAAAGTATTAATTATGTACTAATTAATTGGACATTCATATGGATATTGATGGAAGATGAAAATATTTTCAAAACAATAAATTATTATTTAATTAATTAATATTTTATAATAATTTAATTCAGTATAGGAGTAAAATAGTAATCCAACGTTAGGATTTTTTCACACATACATATTTTAATAATTAATAAATATATATAAATGATACTTACTTATCATTACAAGTAAGTTACCTTAAAAGTAAGTTACCTAATTAATAATATGAAATTATCTCTATTTCCGTGGACAAAAACAACTCCCATTTCAATACAAATTAATAGGGTAAAAGGAAAATTCAATTTACCCTTTTCCTATCATTATCAAATACAAACTAGGTCTAACTATATATATAGTATATTGAAACCACTTTTTTTGTTTAATTCCCACTTTCAACATGGAAAATACTTTAGAATACCCCAATATTACCTCCTCTAATATTCACACAACAATTGATACAAAATATATCAAAACTTCTCCCTTTACTTCTTTATCTCCTTTAACCATTCAATTTAACATTCATACTCATGAACAACATTGGTTTTATAATCGAAATAATATCAAATCACTTTGTCTCAAACTCAACCCTTCTGAATACATGTCACGTGACATGTTGTACAATGTCATGCCAAGAAATCTCGATGACATAGACGAAGAATACTTTGATAATAATCATCGTGACAGAGTCATCCAAGATATGATACGCAAAATACACATAATTATTGCAAATATATCTAAGAAAGATCTTAAAGAGTTTGAGATTGCCGTTGATGTAACATTAGATATTGACAAAGTTTCTCATAGTAGAGAAATTTTGTTAAGAGAAGAATCGCGGCGGTTCAACAAGATGGTACCTGCTAGTCATCAGTCATCCATGAAGAACGTACGAGTGATGATTGCGTGATTTGCCCAATTTTTCGTCATGTGACCCATTGATGAACTATATGTGTTGATTTGTAGTACTTTTATGGTAATTCACAAATAAGTAAATTTTATTTTTACAAATAATAAAATCTCAAATATGCCAAGTGATGAATATTTTCAGTCATTAGCTATTTAAACTTGTAGTTTTTTTTTGTGTAGTTTTAAATATGTGAATTTTATTTCAAAACATGAGTACTCAAATTTATAATCGAAACTGAGTATTTTGACCGTAGAATCGAAACTCCTTCGTAGAAATTGAGATACATGAAGTTAATACATGATTAAGGAAGCTGAGGTATGAGTTGATCTAGATCTTATTGAATTATTAGTATTATTCTTTCACCTAATTAGATACTGATAAGGAGAAAAATTGATTATTCTTTATATAAGAAATGGTCGACTTCATAGATTATAATCGAAACGAAGATTCATAAGATAATTTATAAAATCAGATAAAGATCTTTATTTTTATTTTTATAATCAAACAATATATCTTTTTAAAATAATTCATACTATTATTATTCAGATAAAAATCCTCGAAATCGAAAAAGGAGAAATGGAAGGTGTGTTGTGCTAAAAGCCTAACAAATACCAATTTGGATTGCATTTCCTTCTTTATATTTTTGCCGGTTGAAAATCATTTTCATTCCTCAATTTTATTTTAAAAATCAAATTATTTTCTCAACTTTGAACTTTGAACAATAATCGAACTTCCCCTTTATTAAATGCATTGTCCATTTTACTCTTGTTATATCACGCGCGCGCATATATATAAAATTTATTTTTTAACCTAGATATTTATAACTTTTTCTTTAAGTTCATTAACATTATAAGTAGAATAATTTTTTTATAAATTGGTCATAAAATTTAATATATTTTTTATGAATGTTATTACAATATAATATGCATTAAGCGTGTGAATATGTATGCATGCATATATTTTTGTCTTTCTCCACTCTCTTACTCCATGTGTTTCATATTACTTGACCCTTCTTGATATGATACCACTTAAAAAATTAATTAGAGGTGTATTTTACTAAACTAACATTATTTATAATGCTTTGAAACTTTAAATTTAACAACTACTATTTTATGCAGTAATTTAATACTAAGAATAGAAATAAAAAAATATTAGTAAAAAATTCTTTTTATTTCATAAATTGGACAAGTAAATTAAAACAACTATTTTTAGAGTGAAGATTAAGTAATACAAACAGGGGAAGTATTCTCTATTGTCTATATAAATAAATAAGTTTTGATAGACATTGATGGAATATTACATAAATTATAGTTTAAAATAATTTAAATTATAAATAAATACAATCTTTAAAAATTTAACCTTAATTAAATTAATTATTTTATATTAATATATTTGTATTGTTATTATTCTCTGCTATTTTTACTTGAATAAATAAAAATTAGAGTTCTGATTATTATTATTAAAATTAATTTTCTTATTATGCTAATTTACTTCATTATAGACAAAATTAGCTCATATACTTAATTAGTATTTCTTAGTTTTTCATCCAAAGGATAATGTTTATGTTTTTATGAAAAAATTATTACATGAATTAAAATAAAAGGATAATATCATGATTTTTAAAGAAGTAAAAAAAGTTAATTTTGTGTACAAGTCTTCACTTCTTGTTTATATTATCATTTTATGTCTATCATGTAATTGAAATTGGTGTAATTACTAGGATAGTAACTACCATCCTAGTGATTACACTGACCTGTTTGTTTGTCACAGTGTAACTACACAGTAATTACAAGTGTACTATTTGATTGCACAAGTGTAATTAAAGATTATATTAAATTTTAAAAATAAAGATTAATTATCTAAAAATAAAAAATTATATTAGACAATAAGAGCCTTTATAAATGATATTAAATGCAACATTTAAGATGTATATTGTCTTTTAAGAATATATTAATCAATAAAAATATGTTCTTAACTAACAATATAAGAAATAATTGATTTATATTTTTCAAATTAGTATATTTTAATTAAATTAATTATAAAAGCTAAAAGTACAAAATTTCTATAAACATCATGAAGTGCATGTTTGACAAAAAGATTAATATTATAATTATAATGTCATAAAATTATAAAAATATCTGACAAAAAGATAATTTATCAAGTCTAACTAAAAATATAATTTCACAGGGGTGATATAGTGAAATTATCCCCCCTATTTATCCTTTCTTAATTAAAAAGTGTGTTAAGTCAAATATGAACAAGTAAAAATAGACCGATGATGTATTAGTTAAACGAAATTAATACATGGATAAATCAAAGCACATTTGTATATGTATAAGGTTAAATGCATTTAGTCATGATATCACAAGGAACTTATCAAGAATTCATGGATCAGGAATATTGATCTTCCCAAAACAAAATGAAAGTGCAACTTGTGTGAGATTAAAGTGAATAGCACATAGCGGAAACATTTCAGAAACATATTGCTTACATGAATTATAGATAACAACCACATGGTTAATAGTCTATATCCCAACATCTACGTCTCTTAATATCAAAAGGTAAAAAACAATCACATCTTCATTTGATTTTTTTTTCTGAAATATATGGTTTGTTTCCATTTCTATTTCTTGGCAATTCTAGAACAAAAGTAGAAGTTACATAACGGTATAATCTTGAAACAAACAAACGATCAAACAAACAGAGAAATTAAATATATAGTTTGGTAAAACACAAAATATATCATTATGTACTTTTGCTCGGACTTTTTGATGCTGCATTTTCCACCTGGTTCGTTTTCTTTTCTCCCTCCAAAGTCTTCCTTAGTAGACGAAGCTCTTTTATGTAGTAATGAAGTCTATCTATGACCAAAGCAAGAAACAATGTGAACCCTGCATTTGTAACACAAGAAAAAAAAAACATTATTTTACATCATATACCAAAAATAGTCCGCTATATGAATCATCACCATCTAAATTAGCCAAGATTATATTCACCCAAGAGCGAGGCTTCTAAGAGATGATTAGCCAACAAAACTTGATCAGTTGGATTAACGGTGCCAGAATCAGTTGCGCGGTTCTGCATTAGAGTGACATTGAACAAGATGGAGACTAAAACAACGAATAACGTTCCTCCAGCACTCTTTACTATGACAGGACCCCTCCCTTGCTTCGATTTATCCAATGCCATCAAAACCGGTTTTCTTAAAGGGGTTCGGAATATGAGGGTCAATATCACAACAACTTCAAGAAATACAAGCGCGAATAATGGTTGAATCATCATTGTTACGTTGTCGTTATTTGGATATTAAAAAAACACAACCTTTTGTTATTGTTGTTACGTTTCGATTTATTAGTAAGGTAAAAGGAAAATATGTAACTCAAGTTCTCATCAAAGCGTGTTAGTAACAAGATGCTTAGGGACTAAGAAGCAGCAAAGAACAAGGGAAAATGCTTATTTACTTGTGGTTTGGTTTAGGAATGTGTGTGGTGGCACGTAAATGGAGGCTTCTTTTATTCATCCTATGAAATTGTCAAAGGGAAGAGTTTTGTTTTGTGTTGCAGGGCCCCCAATTGTTAAATACTTCATCTCAACAATGAATTTCAATTTTGAACCCAAAAAATTAAATTAGATGATATATAGCCAATTTTTAATAACATGTCTATATATATATATATATATTTTCATACTTATTATTTATAGTGTAGTATCCTTAAACAAATTATTTACTAATATCATGAGTATCTTGTACTAAATGTTACATTGTGTGTACCTATTTCATTATAGACAAAAAGGTAATGCATCTGTAGTTTATTCTTTCTTATTATACGTGGTTCCACCTCCAACTTTCATTTCACACATAATTGGCAATAAATGTCCTATGTAGCAGCCTTTGATGCTATTTATCATGACCATGTGGATTCTACAAAAAAATTATCATATCATGACCAACTCTTTATTTGACTTACCACTTAAATACTTATATAGGTTCGTGAAAGCGAGGTAGAGAAACACTCGCGATTTGAATCAAATGAAGTACTGCATTAAGGATAAACAAAAGTAAAGTGCATGGTGGAAAAGACCGGTATTAAGTAACGGTTCGGGAGAGCCTATGCAAAAGCCTTTTTTTTCTTCTTCAGCTTGCTTTCCTGCGTCTCTTACGATGGCTTGCTTGCTAACGTAACGACCAAAGGGAGGGCTCGAAGAATTGAAGAGGACATAAAGATTGTGTTGGGAGAATTGTCGCACTCTGAAAGACTTCAGAACTTTGGGTACTGTAGGTGTTTTAGGATTGAGGAGGTTAGACATGTTATTAGTAGAATGAGCAGGGGGAGAGTGTTGGAATGTATGCGTCCACCAGTGATCACAGGACCAGGTCCCCAAACAGAATAAAAGTGCAAAAAATAAATAGCTCAAAGTAAATCAGGCACAAGGATTTTACGTGGAAACCCCCTTGCTCAAGGGCGGTGAAAACCACGACCTGTACTCACAGGATTTCAACCCAAACTCCATTTCATTCAAACGGAGCAAAGTTTCAGATTACAAACTCTTGCAACCTAGGAATTAAAACTCTTTAATCCCTTCCCCCTTACTGTAGCAACTCTACTACAAAGGAAAACTAAGCAATAACTCTATTTCCCACTAAACCAACTAACTCTAGTTGATCTAGACTTTGAGAACCCACCAAGGCTAACTCTAGCCACCAACTCCGATCTCGACGATAAGAGCATACACAAGCAACAACTCTGCTACACCACACATCAACTAACTCTAGTTGACACTCCTAGGCAACTCTACCCAAGAGAACATCAAAACAATGATGTAAAAAGGCTTGATCAAAACTTAGATGATTCGACTAACTAACTCTAGTTAATATGACTCAAACTAAATACTTAGACAAGCAACCGATCTACTATCCTTTATAACTTAGGAGTAGATTTACAATTTAAGCACATAAGACACAAAAGTCAAAATACAACAAAGACGCTTCAGCACTCTATCAGGTCCCTTTGTTGAGCAGGAGCAGTGCTCTTCCTTGAAGATGACTTCTTCTTTTTGAGCTTATGAATTTTCAGAAATTCAAAACTTTGTGTCACGACCTAGACCGTCGTGATTGGCATCCACACTAACCCTCCGGTGGGAGAACCATTGCTACAACCCGACTATGCAACTTAACTAAAAACTAAGCATTTAAAGATATGGAAGCAGGTTTAAATGACTAATGAAATATGGAGTTCCCATAAACTCTGAAAGTTTAGCAAAAACAACTAACATAACTATTGCGGAAAAACAACCCCTAGAACCTGAAAGTCATTATACCAAAACTCTAAAATTCAACAAGTCTAAGAAAAAGGGGTACAACCCCGAAACTAACATAAGCAAAGCCTAATTAAACAGTCTGAGTCCGAAAGGAATGGACTAAACAAAAATGATGGATCCATGGTAGCCTGAAGGAATTGACTCACCCTTGAATCCGATCTCGATCACTGATCTCCTAGCTGAGGTCTATCAGTAGCCGCCTGAAGATGCCCTGTACTCAATAAAAAACGAGCAAGTGTAGTATCAGTACACAAACCATAGTGTACTGGTAGGATCACACGTCTATTTCAGTAAGCGAAATACACAAAAGCAATTACAACACAGTAAGCACACATATACATAATACATAGATCAGTTATTATTTCAGGAGCAACATACAATTCCCCAATATCAACGACAATTAAACATGAATTTAATAATCACAGTGGTCCTATCATGGAACCCACACCCAAACTGTTAGTGTGTCGGAACGTGACACCCGATCCAATGTATGTGTCGGAACGTGACACCTGATCTATTATATATGTCGGAACGTGACACCCGATCTATTATATGTGTCGGAACGTGACACCCAATCTAATATATGTGTTGAAACGTGACACCCAATCCAGTCAACACAACCACAATCACAATCACAATCACACCCATAATGAACATTACTCATAGTCATACAATCAAGTATTAGGTTCATGGCATGCAATCGTTCACACATACTCATTTCGTTAGATTCAGTTCACATTTCCCCTATTCACATACATGCATGCATACAACAAAGCAATTAACCGGCATATATCACACAAACAGGAAATCAAACCATCACCTACCTCGAAACCAAGCTTGAATCCTCCTAAGACACTTGAGCCTTCCCTTTCTGGATTCTTTCCACTTGTTCTTGGTCTAAAACAAGTAATTAACGCAAGGTTTAATAAACAAGGCCTAATTTACCCGGATAATAATCAAACTATCAATCAAAAGCCAAACCCAAGATCCTAATGTTAAATTAGGGCTTTTTCCCCCCATCAATTTCAGGCCAAAACCCTCACCCAACGATCATTACCCAAGATTCTAAGTTCTAAGAATCAAATTACAGATTATGGGAGTAATAATCTTACCTTTAGCGCTAGAAATCGTGGGAATCTGTCAAGAACTGCTCTGGGTCGTCTCTTAGCTATCAAGAATGAGGTTTTTGCAGGAAATAACAATTTTGGGGTTTTCCCCGATTTAAGTCGCGACTGTCCCACCACAGCGGGACCCAACCCGCCACAGCGGCTTCGCCCTGGCGGAACTAACCCCGCCCCAGCGGCTTGCATGGAGATAGAAAGTTGGAATTCAGTTCCAAGCTTCCATTTCGCAACACACCTTCAACCCTTGACGTTCAAAAACTACCCATTCACGCCAAGATCAGTTTCATGAGTTCTACTCGCCTGAATTCGATTCCGTAAAGCCGTATAGGCTCCTTAACGTCTTGGCTATCCACTCATATGATCAAATTCATAATTAAATCCCCCATTCATTACCAGATTTCCCTAGACCTCACCTGACTCAAGTTTTATCTAAGTTTGGACTAGGCTAGAGATTTCCAAGTCACTACTCAAAAGTTTTCTGGCCCAAATTCTTTCCCCATTGGCTTTTCCATAACGATGGGAACAGGTCGTTACGCTTTGTTTGCCAAATCTTGAGTTTGTATCTTGTGAGAAGAGACTATATCAAATGGACACAAACCCGTTGGGATGACACCATTGGGTGAGAGCCTGCTATTCTGAAAAGTTGTGCACCAACCATGTCAGATGTGACAGCTTTTAGACAGTTGTCTTTTGACTTTTTCACGTACGCAGTCTTTCCGAGACCAGGTCCCTTGCAGTGTGTTCTTTATGAGTTCTTGAAAAGACTTGCTAGCTCTTTCTCTTTTTGAATGAATAATGTTTTTTTGTTTATTATTGTATATATCAATCACCAACAAGAGTTTTGACCACTGAAACAAACAACCTCATCCGCCCTTCCTATTGGTGAAGTACGCTGTACTTTTCACCAACCAACCTGACAAGACAACTTTACAGCTGTAAACCATTTTAAATATGGACGAGATCACTCTGCCAAGGACCGGGTCTATGCATTTGTGAGGATTATCAAAACACCTAGAATACAACAGAGAATGACTGGACCCGATGAGATTCTGGTGGAATTTTGGAAGAGTACAAACAAGGTAGGTATAAAGTGGTTGACTAAGTTGTTTAATGCTATTTTAAGAAGGCAAAAATATCTGATGAATAGAGATGCCCCATTGTATAAGAATAAGGGTGATATCTAAAACTGTAACGATTACAACACTATCAAATTTCTAAGCCATGCACGCTATAAGGATTTGGGAGAGAGTGGTGGATATGATGATAAGGAAATATGTGTCCATTTCTGAGAATTCATGCTAGAAAATCGACTACTGAAGTCATCCATTTTATCAGGAGACTGATGGAGAAATATAGGGAAGAAAGATGGACCTACATATGATGTTCATTAATCTTGAAAAGACCCATGATAAAGTCTTGAGAATTGTCCTCTAGAGGTATTTGGAGGCTAAAGCTGTCCCGATGGTTTATATTTGGGAGATAAAGACATGTATGATGGAGTCAAGACTCCAATTAGGACGGTGAGATGAGACTTTGAACACTTTCCAGTTGAGATTCTTATCCCTTTTCTATTTTCCTTGATGATGGATGAGTTTACGCGGTCTATTCAGGAGGAGGTTCCATGGTGTAAGTTATTTGGGATGACACAGTACTGATTAAGGAGATACGAGACAAAGCTAATGTTAGATTGGAAGTTTGAAGACAAACTCTGGAGTCCAAAGGGTTTAGGTTGAGCAGGAAAAAAATATATTTTGAGTGCAAATTTAGTGTTGCGTTAGATGAAGCAGACGTGGAAGTAAGACTTGACACACAAACTATCGCCAAGAGAGAAAGTTTTAAGTATCTTGAATCCGTAATTCAAGATAGTGAGGATATCAATGATGATGTCACACATCACATTGGGGCGGCCTAGATGAAATGAAGGCTTAACTTTGGAGTCTTATATGATAAGAAGGTACCACCCAAGCTTAAACGTAAGTTCTACAGAGTGGTGGTTAAACCGTCCTTGTTATATGGAGTAGAGTGTTGTCCAGTCAAGAACTCCTGTGTTCAGAAGATTTATGTTTTGGAGACAAGGATGTTGAAATGGATGTATGAGCATACTAGGAGCGACAAGATTAGGAATGAGGTTATTCAGGAGCAAGTTGGAGTACTGACTTCTATGGCGGACAAGATGAGTGAAGCAAGACAGAGATTATTTGAACATATGAAGAGAAGGGGCACTGATGCCCAGTAAAGAGGTGTCAATGGTTGATTGTAGGGGGTACACGGAGGGGTAGAGGTGGGCAAAAAAGTATCAAGGAAAGGTTATTAGACAAGACATGAAGTAACTTCATATTACCGAGGACATGACTGTAGATATGAAGGAGTGAAGATCGCATATTAGGATAGAAAGTTAGTAGGCGTAGAGTGTTTCCTTGCTTTGCGAAAGGTTAGTCTTGTTAGTGTCTGTTGTAGTACTAGTCATACCCTTGTAGTTTTTGTCATATGGTGTTATTGTTTCGTTCAGGTATACTTTACAATGCTTTTCTTATTAACTGATACACTCTCTTCATTGTTTTCTTCTTCTTTTACTTGAATTTGATGCACTTGAGCCGAAGATCTTTCTGAAACAACCTCTCTATATCCACGAGGTAGTGATAAGGTTTGCGTACACTCTACCCTCCCCAAATCCTACTTAATGGGATTCCATTGGTTGGTTGGTTGGTTGTTGTTGGTATATACTTTTGTACTTATTTCAAAATTTAACAATGATTTAATTAGAGAACTAATACTTTGTTTGTTAACATGGAGTTTAAAAGGTAAAGAAGATTTTTGAATCTTGTAATCTTAAACATGTCACGTGAAAAGTTAAAATTAAAAAATTATTCCAAAAATAAAGAAATATTGTCATTAGAATATATGGAGGGAGTGCCTTGCACAACGCGGGTACTTGTTTAAAAGAAAAACTATGACAACAATCTCTATCTCTAAACAGAAAAATATGAATGTAGGGTTAGAGTTGATTTTTTTTCTATTATAAATGTATATTAGAGATTAATAATCGCTTCCCCATTCATTGAATTATTGGTATCCCAATTCTTTAGGAAATATTTGATGATTTAAGAGACCCCTTTCTTTCTTTCTCAATGTCCTATCTATTTTTTTGCCACTGGTAATAAATCTCTCATTAGTCTTCTCCATTTCCATTTCTCTAAAAATCCATTTTTCATTCATGTAATTACCCTTCTTTTGTTTTATTTTAATTATCAATATTTTCATGCCCAAGAATTTAGGGATCGTTTGGTATGCTGTACAAATATTTTACCAAGTTCAATGTTAGCCAAATTAATCAATATTTATCTTTTTCGATACAACAACAAGATCTTATTTGTAACAAGTGATTTTGGTGGTTGGTTGATAAATAGTTCTGGGATAAAAATTTAGTTTCGTTATCAATCATGTGATAAGTTTTAAACCAAGATTAATGATTTGTACAATAATAATATGGAGATTAGTTATCTCGGGACAAAACAATAAAAATGACAAAAAATAATAATCTAGGGTCCCTCCGCTCCCTCGCATCTTTTTTTCTGCTAAATAAGGTGAATGATATTTTTATAAACAATGAACTTCTTAAAAATTATGCTGTGCTTGTAGTTTTAATACAATAAATCAAACAATCAAATAAGAAAGGTATCCCAAGATAACTAATCTGATTATATAATCCAAACATAACTAATCCACCATGTATTTAAACCAAACGACCCCTTTATGTTATATTTTCATTTTATCTTCTTTAAATAAATACCCTCCTTTCTTATGTGTTTCTTTTTAGGGGTATGAATATTCATTCTTTTTATTTGAACTTGGACAAATTTGGGATTTCTATCACCTAAAATTTCAATGTTGTTGGTGGCTTATGCCCTCAAATGTTTACATATATACTATTATGTCTTTTATAATGGTTCTTCTCTGATTTCAATTTTGTTTTTAAAATGTAGGCATACAAGAGAGTAGTATACCAAATTGTATATATTTTTGCGGTATCTATATATATTATCACAGCTACAATAATCATGAGTGGCAATATGTCAGGACCTCTTGACCGACCATTCAGACCAAGTATGTCTTCAATCTTCATTTACAATATTTCCTCTTTTGTTGTTGTTGACAAGATATTTCAATTTGCATTATTTCCAAAGCAAGTTAGGTTATTAGACTAATTAGTTTGTGTTAGAGTGGGTTAAAGTTTCATATTGGTTGGGGATTGACGGTTTGCTTATATGGACTCTGCAATCTTCTCCTCATGAGCTAACTTTTAGGGTTGAGTTAGGTCAGGTGTCATATATTTAAATGATATCAGATTCATCCTAGTTTGGACTCTCGGTCCATGCTTTAGTTAGGCCTGGGTGTGAAGGGGTGTTAGAGTGGGTGCAAGTTCCACATTGGTGGGGAAATTGACCGACGGTTTGCTTATATGAACTTGGACAATCCTCCCCTCATGAGCTAGTTTTTCGGATTGAGTTAAGACCCATGTGTTATATCTTTACATGATATCATAGCCAGATTCTTTCCCGTTTGGACTCCCAGTCTATGCTCCAGTTAGCTTGGGTGTGAAGGGGTGTTAGAGTGGGTTAAAGTTCCATATTGGTTCTGATTGGGGATTGGATTGACGGTTTGTTGATATGGACTTGGGCAATCCTAGCCTTATGAGCTAGCTTTTGGAGTGGTGTTAGGCTCATGTGTCGTATCTTTAAAGTTTGCATCCATACAACGATTGAATTGTTCTTGTTTTATAGGTCTAGAAAAGATTGACATTGAAAACCATGAGCATGAGAGGAAAACAAGGCTTGGGTCTCTCAAGAAGAAGGCAGTTAATGCCTCTACCAAATTTAGACATTCTTTTACAAAAAAGGGCAGAAGGAACAGCAGAGTTATGTCTGTTATTTTTGAGGATGAGCATGATGCAGAGGAAATAAAGGCAGTTGATGCATTCCGACAAGCGCTTATCTTAGACGAATTACTTCCCGGAAAACATGATGATTATCATAAATTGTTAAGGTGATTATACTCATTTTGTGTTTTTGATGACAAGTATATATCTTATCAAAAGATTTGGATCTTGTCTAATATTTAGTCTTAATGATGAAACAGATTCTTGAAGGCTAGAAAATTCGATATTGATAAATCTAAGCAGATGTGGGCTGATATGATCAAGTGGAGGAGCGAATTTGGTGCAGACACTATCGTGGAGGTAAACTTTTTTAAAATGTTAGTGTAGAAATCATAATCCAAGAAATTTGAGGGAATGTGTTGTTGTACATTTCTATTAGGACTTCGAGTTCAAGGAAAAGGAACAAGTCCTTAAGTATTATCCACAAGGGCATCACGGAGTTGACAAGGAGGGAAGACCGGTTTATATTGAAAGAATTGGTCAAGTAGATTCTGTCAAGCTTTTACAAGTTACAACAATGGATCGCTATCTCAAGTACCACGTGCAGGAGTTCGAGAGGACCCTCAATGACAAGATGCCTGCCTGCTCCATTGCATCCAAAAGGCACATCGATACAAGCACAACTATTTTAGATGTCCAAGGAGTGGTATGTTGGTATTCCAAAATTATTAAATCGAGTGAAAGCCTTAGAAGGAAGGAATTTATGTTTACTCTTTTGCGAGCTTATATTAATCAGTAATATAAACTGTATGATTTATGGTGCAGGGACTGAAGAACTTCAACAAATCAGCAAGGGAGCTCATTCAATGCCTCCAAGCTATTGATGGTAACAATTATCCCGAGGTACTTGATTCTTTTTGCGACTAGCTTAAGCCATAGCGCTATATATCTCTCTTCTTGCTTGATGTTATTATCTTGATGAGTTGTTGAGTTACTTTGCTTACTTGATTATTTTCTTTTATCATCGTTTAGAGTTTGTGCCGCATGTATATCATCAATGCTGGTTCTGGATTCAGGCTCTTATGGAACTCTGTCAAGTCATTCCTAGACCCCAAGACTACAGCAAAGATTCATGTACACGCACATAACGTCTTTCCTTCTATATGCATTGATTCTGTCTCTCTCATAAGAATAACCAATTCATGGCTCTTTCTTTTAGGTTCTTGGTAACAAATACCAGAGCAAGTTGCTTGAAGTAATCGACGCCAGGTAAATATACGTAGAGTTAAATATTTTCTCTAGTTTCTTTAGCTTCTAGCATAACTCAAAAGTTATATGCTTCTAGGACGCGCATGTTTATTGGCTAATTAGGCATCTGATACAAGAACCATTCTTGAGTAGTTATATTTATTTAGAATGAATTGTGCATAACAAAGTAGCTTTCTTGCATAGAGCCTAATGCAATTTATATCATCGCCTTATACCAGCGAGCTACCAGAATTCTTAGGTGGTACATGCACTTGTGCGGACAAGGGAGGATGCATGCTTTCTGACAAAGGCCCATGGAATGATCCTGAAATAATGAAGGTAGATTTCAACCTCAGAAATTTAACATTAAGGCATATATTCTGAATGTACAGTTCCAATTTTTACATGCCTAAAATCTGTGATTAATTTGATAAACAGATGGTTCATAACGGTGAACATAAATGTTCAAATAGAAATTTCATCTCAACAATTGATGAGAAAACAATCTCAGAGGATGCAAATGTTTATGTGGCTCATACTCAACTCTCCCCTCTCCACGAGGAAGTAAGTTACTTCGTCATCCATCGCATATAAGCATATGTCCAATTTTCTTAACTTTATATATTCCATGAATGAGGTTAAGGTTCGATAACATCTGCTTAAAAGAAGATGTTTGAGAAAAATAAGAACAAATATATGTTATTCCCCTATATCTCATCCTTCTCGTGGTTACAAATTATGACCAAAATAAAGTAATTCAAACTTTCTTTGCTAAATTCTGATACTTAATCTTCATACCTTGAAACGGTTTGTACTATGACTTACCCGTTAACCATATTTGTACTTGTCGTATTTTCTTTCTTTTATTATTTATTTACTTGATCAAGTAGAATAAAATGGAACTGTATTGTAGGTTGACATGAACAAAAACTACCATAGAGCATATGATCCTGAAGACTATATGCCTATAGTGGACAAGGCAGTTGATGTAACTTGGACTAAAGCTAATGGTACCAGTTCTTCTCCAATCATGCAGCAGATGTCACTACAACAAATAAAGGATTTTGTGGCAATTATTTAACGGCAATAATAAATATGGATATTCATAACCG
Organism: Solanum etuberosum; assembly: GCA_029582245.1. Taxonomy (NCBI): domain Eukaryota; kingdom Viridiplantae; phylum Streptophyta; class Magnoliopsida; order Solanales; family Solanaceae; genus Solanum; species Solanum etuberosum. The sequence continues at coordinate 18,058 of JAJONR010006853.1, read as the reverse complement.
GATGAATGTCACTAAAGGCTATAGCGACTCTGGATGCAATGACATTAACTCAGTTGCCGCTAAAAGGAAAATCCATTGCCATTAAATGTCTCTTTTGTTGTAGTGTGTTCTGCTGATTCAAAATGACCAATTGCGCGTATCTAATGCTTTTAATCCTACTAATTTCTTGTTTTATTAACTTCTATCCCATCTTTCCTTGCAGGTAGAGATTTCTTCCCAATCCACGATGCTTCTAAGTCTTCCGAAGGATTTAGCAACCATCTATTTACCGGAGTTATGACCCTTGTTATGGGCATTGTGACATTAGTCAAGATGACTCGGAACATGCCAAGGAAGCTTGCTGATGCCACCCTGCAGGCTCATGGCTATCAATTAAGTGAACCTACCATATCTTCAAGTGAATACTTCAGCATGATTAAGCGCATGGAAGAACTCGAGGGGAAAGTCATTACTCTTACCAACAAACCTGCTTCCTTACCTCCTGAGAAAGAGGAATTACTTAACAACGCCATGAAACGCATCGATACGTTGGAGCAAGAGCTTTCAGCTACACATAAGGTATTAGTTAGTTTCCTTTCAAAGCTAGACAACATATTAGAGATTTCAGGTATATGGTATAATACAATCTGCATTTTATTGTTTTACTGGCAGTCTCTTGAGCTAGCTCTGGCACGTCAAGCGGAACTTCTAGCATACATCGAGAAGAAGAGGAGGAAGAAGAAGTTCTTGGGGATATTTTGAGTCTATTTTTAATGGAATGTGAGACATCCAAAGATTAAAAATAGGTTCGTCTCGATCGGTGAATCATCTAGAGATCAAGAAGATGCAAATCAGGAAAACTAGAAGTCTTCTCTGCTCCTGTGACTATCTGAAAAACTAGAAGTTACAGGACAAAATGAACGAGGGATCGATCGATCGTTTGGATTCACAATATTTTGGTCGAGCATTGCTGTAAAAAAAATGTCATTGATCACAAATTGTACATGGTTTGAATGGAATGGACTAATAGGGGTCTAGACTCTAGATAAGTTTGGCCCTGGGCTATATAAATTAAACGATTGAAGTTGCATATGTGTAAATATTTCGTACATTATCAATGCAGTCGAACCGCTTATAGAAAATTTCCTATGGTTAGACTTTTTAATAACTTGGTACTCTATGAAAGAGAGGCGGAGCGAGAACAACAAATTGTGTACCTTTTCGATGCAACGGAAATCGTTGAACCTAACTCACCACTAAAATAATTGTCCCATGTTGAACTTTGATTCTCTAGGAAACGAAGTTAATACCCCGCGATCTAAATGTTTTTTCTTATGTGTGTTTAATGAAGAGAATTAGAGAAATCACTTTCTCTGTTGAAGAAGGGGAAGATGCATAGATTTGGTGACTCACCACTACTAGACTCATTTTGGTACGACGAGACCGACGAATTTAGAGCTCTGATATAACTTTGTCATGATTAAAATCGTCGTGAGTGGCACCCACACTAATTCACCAGGTGGGAGAACCAACAACTAACCCAAACTAAATCCAACACTCCATTTATTTAAACAAGTTCATCATATAAAGTAGTAAAACAGTTTCTAAACAACTAAGGATTGAGTCCCCATAAACTCAATCGTCAATAACCAAAACATTTATGTGAAAATAAACACTCCTAAGAACTGAAAGTGGTAGTACCAAAAGTTTAATGTCTAAACTAAAGGGGATGCAACCTCGAAAGCTTAGAAAACATAATCTAATAGTTTCATGTCTGTGTTCGAAAAGATGGACAAGAGAATGTAGAAGAACTCATGACAGCCTGAAAGAGTAGCACACCAATGGATTCGAAGTTAAGAGTCCCTTAATTGAGGTCTCAGATCAGCCGTTGGAAGATGTCATCTACTCAACAAGAAAAGAACTGGTGCAATATCAGTACACAACCCACAGTGTACTAGTAGGATCACACAACCAGTCCAAGATATGAATGTAAGCAATTTACCACAATACAATAACAAAAAACAATACATATATAAACAATTATAAATTCATATAGACTCCTAATCACATATCATGAAACAACAAATACCTAGATATCGATGCATGTCCACGTGATCACAAATGCAAATGGCTGGTCTTCTCATGAAACCATAAACACATATGTGGTCCTCTCATGAAATTCATACCCAATATCTTAGTGTACCGGTGTGGTACCTGAGTCATCCATAGTTAGTGTACCTGCGTGGTACTCAAGCTAACCAGAGTTAGTATCATATCAGACGTGGTATCCGAGTCAACCAACAATCACAAACAATCATACACGATGAATAATACCACTTGAAAAACCACAAGTCACAATAACAGGTCCATTGCATGAGATTATCAACATGATGTCACATATGTCTCCCTATGTATTCCTTTAACATGCATTCCACAAATGATACTTCAAAGCAGTAAACATCCATACATACAAAAATCGGAAACATACAACCTATCTCGAATCAAGCCTCTTGGAAACTCTAAAGAATCCAAGTTTTCTCCTTTCTAAGTGTCTTGACGTTTTCTTAGTCTAAAATAATAAATAAATGTAATAGTAAATCAAAATGGCCTATTAATTACCTCGGATTATAACCAAATCCTAATTCCGGCTAATTCATGATCATCCTCCCCAACTTAGAGATTTTTCCATCATGAAATTATTTCAAAACCCTCCCCCAAGAATAATATCTTGATTCTAAGGCTTAAGGATCAAATTACAAGATTGGGGAGTAAAAAATTACATTTACCAACGAATTTCGTGAAAAATTGGGTAGAATCTGCCCTAAATCGTGTAGAAATTAAGAGGTTTTGGGGATTTTTATGCATGAAATCACGTTTTTGCCGCTTTAACGCCTTCCGCGATAAAGGAATAGGCGAAAGCACTACAACTTTAGAAACTTGTGAAAAGTGCCTTTTTTCACAACACAACATCTTCCCTTGACGTCTCGACCTATCCCTTTCACGCCAAGATCAATTCCGGGAGTTCTACTTAACCGAATTTAATTTCGTAGTGCCCTATGAAGATCTTAATGTCTTGCCTACAAGAATACATCAACTAAGCCTAGACATTATACCACACTCATTTTCAGATGACCTTAGACTGCGTCTAGCCCAGATTCCATCTAAGGCTGGCCTAGCCTAAAAAAATTAAATCACTACTCGAAAAACTTTCTGGCCCAAATTTTTCACTATTGGCCTACTCATAACAATCGGGAAGGATCGTTAAAATAAGAAGCAATAACTACGTTACATTGATTTTTTAGTGTTCTAGTCCTTTCATCACCTGAACTTACATTACATTGTTGTTATTAAGTTCCATTCCACTCTACATTGCATTTAATTGCTTGTTATTGGCTGCGATTCTCTTTATTTCCCAATTTGTGTATTTCTTTCTTCTCTTATTGAATCTAGATCTTCTTTATGCCTATGCAAGAATTATCAGAATAAAGGAGGAAAAATTTAGTAGAAAGGGAAAAGCGGGGAAAGTGAATTATTTATCTCCGAGGACCAGATAAAAGAATCAGGCCTACCTTTTATCATAGTAGATCAGGTTTTGATGCTTTCACGGATTGAAACAAGTTACTACAATTATTATGGTATGAATGTCGGAGATGATTATCTTTTTCAGTTTGTAAATGTCAGCTCATTTGCCTTCTTATCTACATCTAGAAGCCTGAACTCCAATCCATTGCTTTACGCTCTCTCTCTTCTATTTGAAATAACCTTCTATTTTTGGAATATTCCTGGGGCAAGAAGGTTTCTCACCTGTAAAGCACTAGCTACGCACTCATTGCTTCCTAGCAGCTCTATTACTAGGTAAGAAAACACCTTTTTTTTAATATACGTAATTAAGATGCCAAAAGAACTACTTGGTCGATAACCTTAAGTAGTTACAAGGGGAATGAAGAAAAAACAGCTATGCTAGTTTATCATTTATGGTTTTTGAAAAAAACATTTAATTGTTGCCTTGTTGGGGCAAATATTTTATATTATCATTTTGATGCTGCATTTTTTGTGCAATTATTATGCTAATATTCTTCACAAATTATCATTTCAACATGGAGAAAATTGAAATCTGCAATCTCAGTTAAGTTGAGGTTCAACTTCAAGGAAGTATGAATTGGTTGTTAGGTCTATGTTTATTTTATCTTTTATAACTCATGACAAATACATGGTAACCCTATAATATAAAGTGAAACACAGTATTATTTTTTTTGGTTTCCCATCCGGTGTCCGAAGCCCATATTAGAGTTCCGACTAAATCCGAATCGTGCTCTGCAGGGCCATTCGGGGGTGGCGCTCCCAACAGGATTTTCTCCATATAAAAATAAGAAAAAACATCAATATATCATAATATCAAAAATGTACGAACAAACTTGAATGATCCATCTCTCACACCTTTCCTATTATATATAGTGACACACTAGCAATTAAAGGTGTGAAACTCCTAGAGTTGATGCAACTGTTGTTGATTCTGCATCAACCATATATGATGTATATTTTATTTCTTCAATCACTAATCTCATCTAGCACATTTATGTATAAAAATATTAATAAAGCTACACACATTTTATCAGTGTTAAACCGTTAATATTTAGGACGTCATTCGTTGACTTAATTTTATGAAAATTCATAATTTTTTTGATTGTGCCACATAGAGATTATCGTAATTCTACTAATATTAACTCAGTTTAAATTACATTCATACATAACTCTAATTTTCGACTATCAAGTTAAAAAACAAATACAATTCTTTTTATTTTTAGAATTTCATAATTTTATGTCCAAACACCACTGATAGAAGTTGTGCAAGTATGTTAGGCATGCTACATATATAGATTCTGGTAATCCTACTAATATTGACCAAATTTACACAATTGTAATTTTTGACTATCATTTTCAACTTGAAAACATATAGTACTATTTTTTTTCTTTTTATAATTTCACATTTTTTATGTCCGAACTCAACTAATAAAAGTTGTGTAGGTATAATGGGTGGTGTTCTACATACAAATTATCCTAATCCTACTATTATAGACTCAATTTATATCATGTTTACATACTCTAATTTTTTACTATCATTTTCTTGAAAACAAATATTTGTTTTCTTTTTTCAAATTTTGCAAATTTTATGTTCAAACACCACTAATAAAAGTGGTGCAAGTGTACTAAGTGTGCTACATAGACAATATTATAATTCTACTAATATTGACTCAATTTATGTTATGTTAAAACACAACTTTAATTTTAGAATATCATTTTGACTTGAAAATATTTTTATTTTTTTCAAATTTCACAATTATTATGTCCAAATGCAACTAATAAAAATTGTGCACGTGTATTTGGTGTGTCAAATAGAGATTATCATAATCTTACTAATATTGACTCAATATATATAATGTTCATAAACAATTCTAATTTTCAAATATCATTTTTTAACTAAAAAACAAATACTATTATATTTTCTTTTTTAAAATTTCATAATTTTTATGTACAAACACCATTAATAAAAGTTGTGCACGTGTATTGGGTGTGACACATAGAGAAAATCGTGATCATATTATTATTGACTCAATTTATATTATTTTCATACACAACACTAATTTTTTACTATCATTTTTAACTTGAAAATAAATACAGAGTAATTTTATTTTATTTTTACAAATTTCACATGTTTTATGTCCAAACACCACAAAAAAACGTTGTACACGTGTATAGAATTTGCCATCCTACTAATATTGAATACATTTTTAACATGTTCATACACAACTCTTTTGTTTTCTCTCACTTAGTTGTTTCTCGTGTTTTCAAATTTCACATTTTTTACCCAACATACACTTGTTGATAGAATTGGTGAGATTATTATGATCTATTGATATTAACTCATAATAAACACTATGCATCTGTATATGGACAAATAAAAAGAACAAAAAGTTTGTTTTTTTTGGACAGTGCAACGGAGAAAGCTTTGCTATTTAAACCAAAGTAGCAAATTGATTCTGACTCAACAAAGCTCTTTCCTTTATTTTCAGACGGTACTAATTTTTTCTTCTTCTTTGTTTTCTTTTTAATTTTCAATCCTCCCCATGTGTGTGTATATTGGAAATCTTTGTGTTTTGCTTGTTATTTTTTCTGTTTTCAGATAGTATCAATCTTTGTGTTTATCCTAGCTCTCAACTGTTAATAGCCATGAGTTGAAAAAATAGGGTTATGTAAAAATAATTAATGTTAATAACTGATTTGAGTGATGAAACATGAATGGATCATGGTTGCATCAACACATCGATTCGATTGACAACATTTATTGTTTATGCTTTGATTGATTAATGTAGATCATGTTTGATAACACGAGATTTTTCAATAATCAAAGAAAGGAGAACTACATGAAAAATAAATTTACCTTCATAAATCTTTTTATACTCTTTGATTTGTGCTGCTTTTTTTCATTATGTTTTTTTCAAATGAAAAATTGGGTCCAAGGGGAAGAACTTGTATCTTTCTATGATAGTCTTTACTGTTCAAAGGGTTATGTGCCCGTAGGTGCTATTTTAGACTGTAACTTTATAATGTAATTTGTGTTTGATGGCATGTGATTATGTTATCGACTAATGAAACAAATAGAATGGATCTTGGGAGAATGACATGTGCTCATCAGTTGCTTGTTTTCCTTCAAGGGCTTATTTACTTTTTATCTTTTTTGAGCTTGTTATAGCTTTATACTACACATCAATATAAGTTATTATTGCATGGTATTTTGCCCCCCCCTTTTGTTATTTAAAGTTCTATTTGTTGATTAATGTTGTGTGTATAGTATAATGTTCGATCTAGACTACTTACATCTGCTCTTAAAGAATACAAAGGTAGTCAAAATATTTACAAAAGAGAGATGGACAGTCAAGTTGAACTTTAGATAGTGTTATATTATTTATTTTTGACATATTAATATGCTTTGGTCAACTATTTAATCTGTTGTTTTTATTAGTATTATTTTTCTTAACTTAAATTTCTTATTAATACTTTCATATCCTTTCTAGGATTTAGAAGTTGTTGGGGAAAAAAATTCTGCACAGTGAGAAGATGGAAGCATACTATGATGAGTGCAAGAAGGACCGCTTGTTGATTAATGGAAAGAAAGTTCTTTCTTTCTTTAAAGTAATGATTGTAGAAACTTTCCTAAAAGTTCTGGTAAAGTGTGATTCTTTTTGTACACTTGTTTTTCCTACTTAGTTTAAAGTACTTGTTTAAATGTATAGTTGGTTTTGATAACCATAAGTGTAATTAGCTATTATTATAGTTATTAATTGTCTACTTGTTAATGTGAACATTTGAGCATACCCACTAGGTCCAAGATCATACTTCTACCATTTTCCACCAGAATCTGAAGACATCTAAGGAACTCAATCTAAAGTCTTAAGTCTTTCCCAATGAAGAAACTAGGCTACAACACTAAGATTAGAGAAAACATTCTCTTTTTGTCCTATAGAAAACTTACAAAGATAGTATTTAAAGCAACCCCATGCGTAGAAGACAATTATGGTATTAAAACTCATCCTTATTTGCTCTTTTAGCTCCGAATAGCAGATTCATGTCAACTCAGAAAATTGTAGGTTTCTTCTCAACTAGGATAACTAACTCTTAGGAAATAGAAATACATTATTATATTCTACAGAGAAAGGATTTTCTACAAGTTAACGAGATGAGAGTTTCTAGAATCAATAGAACTTTTAAATTGCCAAGTGTGCATGAATATATTATTTAATAGAGGTGTACCTACATTTGTCTTAGCTAGGGAGGCACCGGTTAACCTTGAAAAAATTCTTAATTACATGTGTAAATATCCTAAAAAGGTCTATATATGTAATTCTACAAGGGGCACATGAATTACAATTTCTGAAATAAATATATACAAAGCTCTTAACGAAGTAAATGTTTGACAAGTGTCATCTTGTTCTTCATGTCCCATAATTTCTTTTACTTTTATGATCCCTTTTGGCCTCATGATCATCAATTCTTGTTTTAATACGTCACTTTTCAGTGTTCAAAGAGGCTCATACACGATTAAATGATTCATACTCATAAAATTCAGAAAGAACAACATATTTATGTAATTTTTATAATAAGCAATTGTACCATCCAGAACCCAAAAGACTTCCAAGGATATGGTTGTAAGCTTATTGCTTTAGCTTAGCATTTGAGTTATGTATCAATATAATGTATTTCTTAGTTTTAATTTCATTAATTTCTTTTCAGTTTTTTCCTCCGAAGTTTGCTCGTTCAGTTCCACACCTAATTGATCGGGAGATTTATTTGGAGGACTCATGTGGACGACGATGGATGGCAACAGTGTGCAAGTATAATGGTTCACTTGCTATCCGACAGGGATGGGACAAATTTTCAGCTGAGCATAATCTGAAAGTGGGTGAATTTTTAGTTTTCCATTATGTTCCGGATGATCTGCACTTCATTGTTCAAATATTCGGAACAAGTGGTTGTGAAAAGATCAATTTCGGTAGTGACATTGGCAAAGGAAAACAAAATGAAAGGACTTATCAGGAAACAACTACCCCCTTGCTTCAAATAACATCTGGTGCACATTTAGATGTTGAGATTGACACAAAAGCACCGTTGCCAAAATTCATGTCTGGAGATGATAGGGTTATTATACTAGCAGAAGATCCAAAAGATGATAAATCCCAAAAAGCATCTCAGTCTGGTAAGCTTTCTGTTCACAACAATTTTTTAGGATTATTTTGTTTTTGTTGTGCTGTATTGTACTGAATATACATATTAGGGCTATAAAGTTGATGCTATGTTGAGCTAGTTCAAATACAATTATAGATCAACAACATGTTTTTGATAATCCCACAAGTAACCCTACTTTGATATTAGAGAAATTGTTTTGACAGACCCTTGGCTCATGAAAAAATAATTTTGAGAAATAGAAAACAAGGGGAATGAAGAAATGTTTGTTTTTAAAAGATAGTGGAGCATAGAAATATTATAAGTCTACAAATAGCCAACTTTAAACAAAAATCAACATAATTTTAATTTTTTTTTAAAAAAACTAAAATATCACTGAGGCTTTTCATGAGATTAGAATCAACTCATAGACATTTGCATGCTGGTATTGTGCTTCCAGTGCCTTTGAACATCTTCTTACTGTTCTTTTTTTTTTTTTTTTTTGTGTGTGAGCCAAACATATTTAGGAGATACCATTTCTTAGGTAGTCAACTTTTTCTTTTTGGTGGATGTCGATGGTTGAGATTTTCTAGTAACACGTTGTTTAAATACCATTCCTTTCGTTATTTTGGTAGATTACAATATTCTTGTTATTTGATGGATTCTCTATGAACACGAGCAAGTACACTGCTTGAGTTTATATGAATCTTTAGTTTACCATTGAAGATGCATGCATTTTAACAATCTTTTCATCAAACTTTTGCATTTAATAAGATGTTACGGAGGAAATAATGTTTTTTCAGGACACTTTTGAGCTTAAATACTATAAAATATTTTTAAAGATTCATGATGATTGAAAACCCATACATTACCCAATTTGGATTAAAATTTATCTTTTTGAGTCTATAATTTTTTTAAAAATAAGCATCTCGAGATCACACCGAACACACTATAAATTATTTTTAATACTTTGATCAAGTATATGGTTTGATTTATAGTTTAATTGTGTCTTTTCAAGTATGATAATATGAATATGATTATGACTAATTCCATTAATATTTTACTTAGCATCGAGAGGACTTTGAGATGGAGACTCTCCCATTAGTAAAGATCGGGTCTCTAGAAGCAATCATTTTGTGTCAAACTATGTGCCCCGTAGGATTATCTTAAATGACCTAACTAGTAGATCCACAAATAGCATATGAATGGATGTTACGGAGACTACCTTGACAAGTAGAATTCCATTTTCGATGTGAGGGTTACATCGGATTCCATGCTATAGTTCGCAAGGTCTCAGTGTCGGATAACGGTAATTATCCCAAAAAACGACCTATGTTACCTCCAAAGGTTTCACGAAAGCCTTCATTATGTTTTAAGAATTCATTGACCTCATTTATGACTTAAAATTCTTTAAATGTTTTTACTCAAGTCTTAGCTTGGTCATGCATATCTTGTTTAAATCCTCATATGATCATGTTTATGTTTTTTATGCATTTCCCCATACTTAGTATATTCCATGTGCTAATGCATACTTGTGTCAATATTATTTTATAATATAGGATCCAACGCTTCTCCTTCCGCTCGTGGCTAGCTTGGATTGCTACTTTACTATTGGGTTAGTGAGTCCTCATACATTCGAGGGCAAGACCATGAAGACTTTTATTACTTTTGTTGATTTTTTTTGAGACTTTGTATGTGGTGTATGGGTTACGTCCCAACCACTCTTATTTTGGTTTAGAATGGCTTGTCAAGACATAGTTATGATTCTGCCTTTATGTTCGAAACTTTCTTTTATAATATGAGACGATTTTTACCTATTCTCTCTATCTTTTGTTGTAATTCCTTATGCATTATGTATGTCAAATGACTTGTGTAGGGGTTCTTGTGGTCTTATACGTCATGTCACACCTAGGGTATACTTTGGGTCGTGACACACATGTCCTTGAATAAATGTGAGGTTTGATTTTTTCTAAATATATGAATAAATTGATTAGTTTGACCTCTATTTATCATATGAATAAATTGCAACTCAATTATAGACGTCTGCAGTATTTTGAAACTAAATTTTTATGAGTCTAGTTACATGTTTGTTTAACTTTGCTTTCTGTGATCCAATTTCAAGGAAGCATGAATTTCTTGTTGGGGTCTATGTTTTTTTCTTCTTATGACTCATGATGATATATGCAACTATTGTTGATCCTACATTAACATTATATGATGTATGTTTTCCTTCTTCATTCACAAATTTCACCTAGCACTTCTATATATAAGAATGTTAATAAAGTTTTACACACTTTATCAGTGTTAAAGTGACTATTATTAGGCCCTTAGTTGTGGACTCAATTTTATGAAAATTCATAGCTTTTTTGAGTCTTCTTACATAGATATTATCGTAATCCTATTAATATTGACTAAATTTATATGTTCATACACAATTCAAATTTTTACTTCCATTTTTCAACTTAAAAACAAATACAATTATTTTTCTATTTAGAATTTCATAATTTAATGTCCAAATGTCACAGATCAAGTAAATTGGGCATGTCACATGGAGATTATCGTAATCCTACTAATATAAACTCACTTTATATCATATTCATACACAACTATATGTAATTTTCGAATATAAATTTCAATTCAAAAACATATAATATTTTTTTCTTTATCAAATTTCATAATTTTTATGTTCAAATGATGCTAATAAAAGTTGTGCAGGTCTATTGGGTAGACCACACATAGATTATCGTAATCCTACTATTATTGGTTCAATTTATATCATGTCCACACATAACTCTAATTTTCGACTATCATATTCAACTTGAAAAAAAATATATTATTTTTCCTCTTTTCAAATTTCACAATTTTTATGTCCAAACACCTAATACAAAAGTTCAATTTATAAATATGTTTTAACATTTTTGGTATTTCGGTATGTATTTTTTGTATTTTTCGGTATTTCGGTTTAATAGATATTAATATTATATTAATTATTAAAATTAAATATTATAGGCAAAATTCAAAGTCCACCACTTTTCAGTTTTCAATTTTAGCTTCAACACAGCAATAGCCGCCGCACCCTTTTCCCACTTCCCACAGCAATCCAGGTACGAGGTATTTGATTATTTTTTGTTTTCTTTATTTCTTCTTCCGTTTTCTTTTTGATTTTCGCTTTAGTAAGTGTGTGAATTGTGAAATTGGAAATTTTTAGCCTATTAAGCTGGAATTTTTTTTTTGTAAAATTTTAAATTTTAAAAAGCCCACTAAGCAGGTTCATAACAAAAAATCGAACCGAATTAACAAACACCGAATTGAATTAACAAAAAGCAAACCGAATTATTCCGGTTCGATATTCGGTACAACAAATGCAAGAACCGAAAATCGAAAAAATTGGAATTTTTTTTGAAATCGAACCGAATTACCGAATGCCCAGCCCTAAACGTAATCCTATCAATATTGACTCAATTTTATTATGTTTAGTAGAGGTGTGTATCGGTCGGTTCGGTTCAGTTTTATGTATTATCGATTTGATTTATCAATTTTTAAATATGTTAAACCAATAAGATATGTTTTATCGGTTTTCTATTTATCGGTTTTGGTCCTTAACGGTTCAATTTTCGGTTTAACCAATAAGAAAATGCTTATAAAATATATGACTTCTCTAATAAATTTGATACGACAAGACAATAATGTAACTTTACAAATGCTCATAAAATAGAAACAATAATAACAAACCTGAAAAGAACTATACATGTGTAACACAAAGAGAAATTAAGAGGAATAGAGTTTTTACTTTTGATTTTGATAGTTTGTATAATGTGAAGTTGTGAACTCAAAGTCACAGAAGTATGAATTGAAGGCTAAATGACAAAGACATAACTAGTAAGATTTTGAGATTACTATTTAATATTTATGTATAGGTAAAAATAGTAAAGTACTATAGTCTTAATAGGTTATCGGTTTACCCAATAAACCAATATTAAAAATTAATATCGAACCAATAACCCGATAATTTTTCTTATAAAACTATTAAAAACCCGTTAATCCAATATCAATAGATCAATAACACTTTTTTCGATTCGATTCTTTTGCTTGCTCTCCCTCTGTTATTTCCTATGTTTTATAATTTCACATTTTCTACGTAACACTTGCTAATAAAATTGGTGAACGTGTATCAGACGTAGAGATTATTATAATCCTACAGATTCATGATAAACACATTGTGTCTGTATATAGACAATAAAAAGAACAAAAAAGTTTGGTTTCTTGGACACTGCAATGGAAAAAGCTCTGCTAGTTGAACCAAAGTAGAAAACTGAGTCTGACTCAACAAAGAATTTTGCTTGAGTAGATAATAAAATTCGCATCGAGAAAACAATAATCAAGAACGGAAAAATTATGCAATAATCATTTTATTAATTTAAAATGCGAGTGTTACAATCTCTATGATTCCTCTGAATTTGCCTTTTCGGATATAATTCAAGGGTTCTTGAGCTCTATCTTGAGTTTATCTTGAACTTTAACTTAATCTTGAACTTGAACTTTATCTTGAACTTGATCCTGAACTTGAATTTGAACTTTATCTTGAACTTGATCCTAAACTTAAACTTGAACTTTATCTTGATCTTGAGACTTCTAGTTGAATTCAAGGGCTTCGAGCTTGATCTTGAATTCGGTGGTCTTGATCTTGATCGTTCTTGATCTTGATCATTCTTGATCTTGATCGTTCTTGAAACTTGAACACTTAAATTCTTGAATTTTTGAACTTGTAGCTTGTTGAGAAATCTGCGGCTTTTGATCCACGAGCTTTCTCTAGCTTTTCGTTAGAATTCTTGGTCCCACTGGGCGTGCCAATTTGTTTGCAACAAATTTTAAACATATGGAAAATAAATAAACCACACAAATAAAATCTGAAGAAATATGAATATTTTATTGATAATAGTGCGGGTACAATTTTGTTCCTCCCTTGATTCTACTCTCGTAAGATTTATCTATGATTCGATGATTCTATGCTCCTAAGATTTATCTATGATTCGAGGGCCGTTAGTGGCGTATTTCTCGAACTAGGATGATTTAGATTTGACCTCTATATGAATATTCTATGACTTTTATGGAAAATTCGAGATGCCTTTTAAGGGAATTTAGTACCCTATATATATGCATAAACTAAGGTTTAGGGTTGAGTAGCCTCCAAGAATTTTAATTGAAACTGAACACACCTTCTAAAGCCTTCGAATTGAACACATCTCGTAGAGTCCCACAAAATTTCAATGTCTACGGCTTGCTCTCAATCTTCTCTTTCCTCAATTTTCAGACGGTACTAATTTTTCTATTCTTTTTTTAAAAATTATTTTCTCCTCCCATATGTGTATCAGACTGGAAATATGAATGTTTTGCTTGTTTTTCCTCTCTGTTCAGATGGTATTAATTTTGGCTTTTAGATTTGCATTTTATCTTTTATTTTAAGCTACTCTCAACTGGTTGCATCCACACATTAATTCGAGTGGCAACATTTGTTTTTTATGCTTTGATTGATTGATGTCACGATCAAACCCATTGTGACACAGACAACCATACTAAATCCCCGATGGGAGAACCAACTATCTAATATAACATGCAATCAATCAAACAACGAGAGACATAAATTTCAACCTTTTAAGAAAATCAACTTGCAATATCCAAAATCAAGTCATAAGCAATCGTCGAATAACTCCCTGAAACCTAAAAGTCGTGTATAAAAATATCTATTTTTAGTCTAGAATACGTGGATGCAACCCCAAAATAAGGAGTATAAGTCTGAATAATGGACTAGAAAATAAAGATAAATCCTCGGCAGCATGGAAGAAGCAATTCACCCTTAGATTCAAAAAGCATCAGATTCACAATTGAGGTCGTGAATCAGCCGCCGAAATATGTCATGTACTCAACAAAGAAAGAGTAGATGCAGTATCAGTACACAAAATCCACAATATACTGGTAGGATGATCGGCCAACACTCCACTTATATGAAATATGAACTGGTAACCATAACTTAATAAAACAGATAACATACACAATAACAGAATCAACAGCACTAAAACAAGCCAAACTGGTTCACTCATGGAACCCACATACACAACAATCAATGTACCAGCTGGTGTGGTACCCCAACTAACCTTTAGTAATTTGTACCGGAGCGGTACTCGAATCAATCATCATATAGATATTCCGTATCAATCGTGGTACTCGAGCCAACTGTTAGAATGTACCAGGCGTGGTATCCAAGTCAACCAAGAGATATCATGTACTAGGCATGGTACTCGAGTCAACCGTTAGTATGTATCAAGTGTGGTACCAGAGGCAACCTGCAATCACACGTCACAATCACCATGAATAAAAATCACATGTATACACCCAAGTAAACACATTCATTGTATGAGCTTACATTTCAGTTTATACTCCTTCCATTCTCTAGTCATACATTATACCGATAATACAAACGAAACAATTAGAAAACACATATAACATAAATGGGAAACAAATAATTATCACCTATCTCAAATCAAGCCCGGAATGCTTTGTTGAACCTGAGTTTTCCCTTGTTATGATACCTAGGTTGTTCTTGGTCTAAAACCAATCAATATGACACATATGCAGACCTAAATGGCCTAAAAACAACTGGATTAAATCTTAAATCCAAACCCCAAGCCATTAGCATGATTATGCCACCCAAACAAGGGGTTTTCCGCTATTAATTTAATCGAAACCCTCTCGTAAGATCACTACCGCATATTGTAAGGCTCTAGAATCGAATTACTAAGTTAGGGGAGTAATTTACTTACCTTTATGGATGATTACGATGGAAAAAAGATGAAATTTGCCCTAGATCACCCCTTATCTTCCCCAAAACGTAATTGCCAAATAATAAGCAGTATAGAGAGATTTTCTGCATTAATTGCGACAAACTCCACTATAGTAGTGACGTTATAGCGGGATCTCCTGCTATAGCAAAAATTAAATCCACCGCTATAGTAGCGCGTCACCAACTATCGCGGCTTGCACGAGAAAGAGACTCGGAAATCCTGAAAAAATAACCTATTTTACAATACACCTTCAAATCTTGACGTTCCAAACTAACTCCTTCATGCCAAGTTTGATATCGGGAGTTCTATTCACCCGAATTCACTTCCGAAAAGTCATGGAGACTCCTTAACATCTTAGCAACAAGGAAACTAAATTTTGTTAGATGTTTCCATCAATCCTTTCCCTCAATTTCTCTAGACCTCATCTTGCTCAGATTTTATCCGAGTCTAACTTAACCTGAAATTTTTAACTCACGTTTATAACCTCTGGTATTATATGTCACTACTCATATTTTTAGAAAATATGTTTAAATATGTTTGTTATATAATTTTTATTTTTTATCTTGACTTTAAGTAATTTTGCTGACAAGATTTATTTGGTGTCATAGATAATTATTAATGTCTACTTCTTAATATTAATATCTAGCTAATAATAAATAGAAAATCATTTAAAAAGGTTATTCCATTTAGCATCATTGATACAAACAAATATAATTCCTTTTAAGTTATCTAATGTTATTCCATATGAGTTGTTGAAAAACAAAATTTTATTTAATTTTTTATTACCTCTTGAATTTGTGTTGCTTTCTATGATACTTTGTACGATTCAAGGGAAGAACTTGTATCTTTCTATGATACTTTGTACGATTCAAGGGGTTATGTGCTCATATCTACTATGTTAGTTTCTCATTAATGATTTTTTAATAGTATTTAATAGTTGCCTTGCTTAGTCATATACTAGTGAATTCATTCGGGCTTTGCGCGGTCATCAATAACACAAATAATTTACTAAATATTATTTGAATAGAAGAGATATTATACATATAAAAAATGTATTTTTATGTATATTTAATAATTTTAGTTGAAATTTTAAATAATTTTTAAGAGTTTTTTTCTTACCTAAAAAGAATATAAAATAATTATATTATACCTTCCTATAAATGTAGATGTATAATTTGGTTCCATAGGAAAAAACATGATTTTTTTTTTACATGTAATCATCTTCTTTAGAAGTAAAAGAACCTCTTGTAATTTGTAATGATTTTAAAATAAATAACATAAATACACTATTTTTTAAAGTAAAAAAAACAATAGAAGAAGAAATAAATAAATATACTTTTAAAGAGTAGATTATATATATTGGATTTGTTAAATATAATTAATATACTTTTAATGTAAATAAGTAATGGTTACAATTAAATAGTGAGTAATGTTTTTGAAACTTCTACGTACCAATTAACTTTAACGAAGAATAATGATTTTTATAACGTGAAAAAATATAATTAACGTTCTTGTTTTTAGAAAGTCAGTCAACTAATTGATTATAATTTCAAAACATTATGAGCATGTAAGCCAAAATGAACTCAAACAATGGTGACCCACAATGCCCTCTTCTCATATTTATTCTATATTTAGGCTATTAATCCAGATACAATATATATTTGACTAAATATACATACATCATCTTCTTATTTTTGAATTTTAGAGATAAATCTAGTACTAATTTATAATCCCCCAGTATAAAACAAACTTATACTTAGTTAATACTTTATGTTGTTAAATTTGACTTTATTCATTTCGATCTTTTCCGCCCTCCTCTAACCAAATATGAAATGTAATTATTTTAATGAATTGAATTTTGTAGAAAAACAATAAACAATACAACTTGACCTTATGATGAAAACGTAAGTTATACCCTTTCTTTATAATATCAATAACAATGATTGTCTCAATTATTTCAAATAATATACATGTTTCTTCTTTGTGTATATAAATTTTTTTAGAATTACCGCATCATCTCTCCCTCTATGTTATTTATATTTATCTTTTAAACTTTTTATGCAGGCATATTTATCGATAGCTTTAAGAACTTACATAATAAACAACAAATAAAAAATTACTTTATTAAATTTTATTTCGTTTAAGCAATTAATTATAAATTTTGAAATTTGATTAGTGTCAGACTTTTAACATAATTAAGTTACTAATTTGAACCAAGAGAAAAGATTTATAAATTTTAAACTTGATTTGTATTTATAGCAGAATTTCAACCATAATTAAGATAAATTCGTGAGGAAGTGATATCTCATTAGGATCTATTCTAGTATTTTATAATATACTAATTTGAACTAAAAGAAATTATAGACTTACAACAATAAGAAGTTCCTATAAAAATTAAACTTAAGAAGCATCATGAAGATTCACAAGAAAGAAAGAAAGAAATAATACAATACACATATCAATGCGACTTTAATCATTAAAATTAAAAATAGAAGGAAAAATAAAATCAATACATAATTGTC
>JAJONR010006852.1:0-44090 GCA_029582245.1 Solanum etuberosum | reverse complement strand
CATAGGTCCAAGTCGTAGAAAAGATCAAAGATGTAAAGCTCTGATACTTGGACTATGAAAAGCCAGGACGGGCTGTGCAAAGTTCTACGGGTTGTAGAACATGCCCATAGAAAAGTTCAGAGAATTTATTGAAGAATCTATTTGAACGAAAGGTTCTTACGAGCCATAGGGATGACTATGATTCATAGGTCCAAGTCGTAGAAAAGATCAAAGATGTAAAGCTCTGATACTTGGACTATGAAAAGCCAGGACGGGCTGTGCAAAGTTCTACGGGTTGTAGAACATGCCCATAGAAAAGTTCAGAGAATTTATTGAAGAATCTATTTGAACGAAAGGTTCTTACGAGCCATAGGGATGACTATGATTCATAGGTCCAAGTCGTAGAAAAGATCAAAGATGTAAAGCTCTGATACTTGGACTATGAAAAGCCAGGACGGGCTGTGCAAAGTTCTACGGGTTGTAGAACATGCCCATAGAAAAGTTCAGAGAATTTATTGAAGAATCTATTTGAACGAAAGGTTCTTACGAGCCATAGGGATGACTATGATTCATAGGTCCAAGTCGTAGAAAAGATCAAAGATGTAAAGCTCTGATACTTGGACTATGAAAAGCCAGGACGGGCTGTGCAAAGTTCTACGGGTTGTAGAACATGCCCATAGAAAAGTTCAGAGAATTTATTGAAGAATCTATTTGAACGAAAGGTTCTTACGAGCCATAGGGATGACTATGATTCGTAGAACCAAACCGTAGAAGCGGCTGTCGAAATCCTATTTTTCCTATATTTATTTAGCATAGTTTATTTATAATTAGATGTCTATAAAGAGTATTTTTTTATTCATTTTTAAGTTAGACAGTTCATATTGTGGTGTTTGCTTTTGGGAATTAATTTGTGAAACACTTTTCCATTCTATGCTTGAACTCATTGGTTTATATAGCAATCATTTGATTCTTCAATTCAAGATCCTTGAATTCATCAACTATTCTTGTAAGTTCATGATTTACCTTAACTCAAATAATATGAATTATGATCAAACAAGTATGAGTAGCTAATTCCACAACTAGGGTTATGGGAACCATGAGGAATTAGCAATGTAGACCTAATCAATAGTAATTCTTGAATAATGTTTATGCATGTATAGTATTTCTATTTGCTTTGATTGCTTTTTATCCGATGCATACATTAGAATTGTCCTTATTCCTACCTGCCGGATAAAAGAGGTAACGAATGGAAAAAGAGATTATACAACGGAGATTTGAGGGCATCACCTATTATCTAATAGCTTGGCCTAGGCTAGGGGATAGTTAATATGGGATCAAAAGTAAGGGTTAGCAAAGCATACACCCGTACACAGACCAAGTTGCATGATGAAATTCACTTATCTGGGCAATCAACCACTTAGGAGATACCTAACTTATCGACTTTTCATGGTAGACACCAGATAAGATTACTACAATAACGTAGTGCATTATGAACTTGTGGGGAACACAAATACCCTACTTTCATCTTTTATTAATTTTACAAATCATTCAATCCTGGTTACTATGTTACATGTTACTGCAATAATTCAATAAAGCTTTTTTTCCACAAAAACCCACCCTTTTATGAAAATAAGTCAACTAAAAGTACAACTAACAATCAATTAGGGCAACTCTTGACCTCATTCCTTGTGGGATCGACCATAACCTTTGTTAGATTTTTTATTTGAACAATCACCACTTATACTACTTTAGAGAGGTGAAATTTGGGCGTATCATTCATAAAGAGTTTCACAGACCGTAGACCCGACCATGAATTAATTTCTGAAATTTTATGTTTTAAGACATAGTAGGACGACAGGGTAACATATCAGTGAATGCTTTTAGGGATTGTAGAAGGGTCCGTAGAGATAGACTTTGGGCTTTAAGAAATTCAACCTCAGGATGGTTGTACGAGAAGGTTCACGGTCCTTATAACTTTCTACAGACCATTTAATCGGTCGTGAATGGAAAGTTCAAGAACTTGGAAAATTGGAGGTTGGATAGGACAAGCCTATTAATGGACTGTAAATAGTTCTACAGACCGTGGAAGGCCCCCTTAATAGGCTATAAATAGTTCTACAGACCGTGGAAGGCGCCCTAAGAGCATGCTCGACCATTTTTAATTCAATGGTAACTGGGTCTTTTCCTACTTTTTTTTAAATAATATACTACGTTGTTTGGGCTTATTTTGAAGACTTTAATTAGTTCCTGATACCCCTAACCTCCCTATTCATTCTCATTCTCCCAAATTCCAATTTCTTCTCCTCCAAGTTTCTCTCCCAAGGCTAGAACAAGAATTTAAAGCTTCAAGTCTTCTTTCCTGAATTTCACCTGGGTTTCTATTAAAGTATGTTGAAACTTCATCAATGGATCCTTCTTTACCCATTGAGTCCCAAAGAAACCTCATATTTCAATTTATGATTCTTCCCCCAATGCTAGGGTTTCATGATTTCCTATGGGTTATTAATGAATTCAATTTTATTCTTCATGGTTCATCTTATTATGCATGATATGATCAGAATTCAAAAATTTAAATAATATATTCATGAATCTATTCTATGCAAGTATTTGATTATCATGACATAATTGTTTCTCTATTCATGCATTATGTTTTGAAGATTTTCATGAATCAAGGATGCTTTCAGATAAAGTATCATTTTGTTTATGTTATTATCATGATTTGGATGCTTCAGATAAGTGTCTCAAAGATTATGTTACGAAATAAAGATTTCAAGGAGCTATTTTTATGATTATTACATTTTACACGAAAGATTAAGTATTACCAGATTCTTACTGTCTCTATAAATATGAATATGCATAGTTTCCATTAGGAGATTATTTAGCACCAAATTGGATTAGTGGCGATTACCCATGTCCCAAAACTACGTCCTGCAAGAGGACTTTGTCTTAATTGACTCTAGCTAGTGGATCCACCTTATCTCATGACAATGGTCCTTACATTAGCAAGTATGACACTCTAAGGTATGAGAGCAGTACACTAAGCTCTATAGAATAGGTCACATGGCTTATATCGATTAACGGTATCTCCTACCATTGTTATGATTATGATGTTCAAGAATATTGCATGACCTTGTACTATGTCATTCAGAATTGGATTATTAGTTTCCATGTTATGTTTACTTGGTCATTGTATTATCCCGTTTTCAGACTTATCATGTTATGTTTATGCATTTCCCCATATGCAGTACATTCCTAGTACTCACCGCATATTTTTGTGCAAATATTATATAATATCGGTTCTGCCACATATCCTTTCAACTGTGGTTAGTACAATATTCTATCAGCTTATCATTGTTTTAGTGAGTCCTTATGGTTCGGAGACATGCCACTTATGAGTTCTTTATGTTCATTTCAAACTTTGCATTTTTAGTTTTCAAATGTTCGAGTGAGCTAGGGCATATCCTAGCAACTCACTTATGTTTAGAGGCTATTTCATACATTAGTACATCTTCTTATGAGTCATTGTATTTGGATTTCCCTTATATGTTGAGAGTATCATTTGAGACTTTATTCCTGTTACATATGCTATCTTAGTGTCATGCTATGCCATGTGGTTAGCTTACGGTCTCTTGCGACTCTAAGTTTCATGTCACGCCTAGGGGTAGTCTTGAGTCATAATAAACTTCGTAATAAGAACATCAGGTTTAACTGTATTAGGGTGTCTAAGAGTCGCGTTAAGTAGAATCTTGTTCATGGGTGTGAAGCACATTACATTTGTGAATGAGAGACTATGAAACGTTTAGGAAATACTTCACTTCTTTCATAATTTTAGTCATGCAATAGGGTTGAACTTTATAATGTTTCCTTCTAACTCATGTTCTATACGTTTACAAAATCTTTCCTCCAAGAATAGCTTACATCAAAAGGAAACATAACATGGAGCAACAAACACCTTAAGCTTCGATTGACCTTTTGGCCGAGCTAAGTGTTATATCAAGCCATAATTTCTCAGGTTGAGCTTACTTCACTCATGTTGAGTCTAACACTGCTTTCTAAGTGTTATCCCAATACATAATTGCTTAGGCCAACCATTAGGTTGGTACAATGAAAACTAGAGTTTGTGACTTCACTCGAATGAATCTTCCAGAATTTCATGGTTCAAGGGTGGACGAGGATCCACAAGAGTTCAGTAAAGAGACTCAAAAGATTACCAAGATCATGGGTGTCACTACGGTTGAGAGTGCGGACTTGGATACTTATTAACTTAAATGGATTGTTCAGATTTTGTTTAAGCAATGGATTGAAGAAAAGGCTATTGATGCGGGTCCATTTGATTGGGTCAAGTTTAAATGAGCTTTTCTAGATTGATTATTCCCTCTTAAGATAAGAGAGGCAAAGGTTCAGGAATTCAAAAATATGAGGCAACGCTATATGAGTGTGAAATAGTATGCATTGAAATTCATTGAACTCTCTAAGTATTCTCTGACCATGGTGGCCAATTCTAGGGTCCGTAAGAGCATGTTTGTTTCCGATGTCTCAGAAATGGTTGTGAAAGAGTATAGAACTTCCAAGTTGATCAAAGAGATTGGAATTTCGAGGTTGATGACTCATGCTCAACATATTGAGGAAGAGAAGATTAAGGAGAGTTCTAGGGAGACTAAGAAGGCTTGAATCAATAGTGGGGACTACTATCATTACAAATTTGGTCGTATTAGTCATTCTTAGTTTTGGCAAAGGATTAGGGCCCGACCCCAAATTTTGATAGTGCTTCGGTGCCTAAGTTTAACAAGGATAGGTAAAACACCCTAAGTCTCAGAGTAGTGCATATAGTGGACTTTCATTCTCTACATGCAGAAGTGGTAGAAGACCCATCCAAGATAGTGCTAAGATGGTACTCGTGGATGCTTTGGTTGTGCAAGACTAATCATATGTTGAGATATTTCCCTCTGGTTGCTAACAAGGGTTGATATGGTCATCAAAAGACTCAGCCTAACATTTTTTAGGTCGCCCAACTCAACAAGGTACTTCATCTTGTTCTTGTGGTGGATAACATCAGAACATGTTTCATTTTCTTCAGACTCGAAAGGATCGGGAGGTTTTCCTTGATGTGGTCACTAGTACATTACGAGTCTTTCAGTTTGATGTTTATGCCTTATATCCAGGAGCCACACTTTCCTTTCTGACTCCTTATGTTGCTGTGAAATTTGATGTTAGTTCCAAAATTCTATCAGAACCATTCTCAGTCTCTACTCTAGTTGGTGATGCAATTTTAGCTAAACGGGTTTACATAAATTGCACAGTCTTAATATTTTAGAAATTACCTCAGTTGATCTAGTTGAGCTACACATGCCTGATTTTGATGTTATTCTTGGCATGAAATGGCTTCATGCTTGTTATGCTTCCATAGATTGTACAAGTAGAGTCGTTAGGTTTAAGTTTCCTAATGAATCAGCCATCAAAAGAAGGGTAGTACTTTAGCACCTATAGGTGAGTTTATCTTGTGCCTTAAGGCCAAAAATATTATCTCTAAGGGTTGTATTTATTATCTAGCTAAAGTTAGGATATGAATTTTGAAAACCCTATCTTGAGTCTGTTCCTGTTGCGAATGAGTTTCCAGAAGTGTTTTCTGTTGATCTTCCTACAAATCCTATGGGAAATTGAATTTCGAATTGACCTTCTTTCAAAAACCTAGCTTATTTCCATTCCCTCCAACTGAGCTTAAGGAGTTGAAAAATCAGTTAAAGGAACACTTGGATAAAGTTTGCATCAGAACGACTAGTTCTCCATGGGGTGCTCTAGTTGTCTTCGTTCGTACGAAGGATGGTTCTTTAGGAATGTACATTGACTATCGACAACTGAACAAGGCCACAACCAATAATAAATATCTCATCCCAAGGATTGATGACTTGTTCAATTAAATTCAGGGCGTGATCAGTTAGGGATTTCGACTCATTTAGGGTTTATTATTCAAGGATTTAGTGTCCTGAATACTTGTTTTACGCTCATAACTTATGTTAATATGTCGATATGTAGCAATGAAGGTTAAAAAGTGAGGCAAGGGCATTATGTTGCAAAAAGGAACGAAAAGAAGTTGAAAAAAATGAAAAAAGAAGAAGCTGGAGGTCGCAAAACCCACTTGGCAACTCGCCGAGTGGGCCTCTGATACACCCAAATTACACCTCCCAAAATAAGTATAAGCGGTCATTGTCAAATAAAGAACCTAACTTTTAGGTTAGGGTCAATCACACGAGGAATATGGTCTAGACTTTGGCTAATTTACGATTATCTACTTTTCGTCAAATTACTTCCGTAAAAGGGGGGGTTTGAAAATAAAATCACAGGTAATTTATGTGTAATAACAAGTAACAAGTAATCACAATTCGCAATTTGAAGTAACAATTTGAGATGAAAAAACTCGGGTACATGTGTTCCCCACAAGTTCTTAACGCAGTAATTCCAATAATAGTAACTCTATCCTAGTGTTAGCATGCAATGTTGGTAAGTTATGTATCTTATAAGTGATCAGTCCTCTAAATAAAGAATTTTACCACACAACTTTGTCTGTCTACGGGTGTATGTTTTACTAACCCTTACCCTTAACCTCAGATTAGCCTTCGCAGTAAGAGGGTCAGGCTATTATAAAGCGGATTATCACGTCTAAATCTCCATTGTTTAATCCCTTTCTCATTCATTACCTCCTTGGTCTAGCAAGTAGGAATGAAGCGAGTTCTAATGTTGCACACCGTTAGAAAGCATTCTAAACAAAAGGATCAACAATACATGCATAAACACTATTCAACAATTACTTATTTATTGGTTTTACTTTATTAATTACCCATGGTTCCCATAATCCTATTTGTGGATTTAGCTATTCATGCTTGAGTTATCACAATTTATATTAGGGTTTGAAATACAAATCATGAACTTACAATTTGAATAGATGAAATCCAAAATTTTGAATTGTAAATCAAAAGCAAATTGCATAAACACACTTTAAGAATTAAATGCTAAGAGTTCGCAAAATAATTCTCAAAGCTAAAACAATGTCTCCCAAAAGGTCAAACAATCCAAAAAAAATAATACAACTTATATTTATAGAAACTAAAATCCTAAACCAAGTAGAAAAAGAAAATATAGGAAAATCCAGTATGAGCAGTTTCGATCGACGGCAGCAATCGAAGGTCCATGAATCCATTGACGGTTCGTGGATGGCTCTGTGGTTCAGAAGTTAGCCAAAATCTTATAGTCTTCAAACGAAGGTCATCACCTAAGGTCTGTATGGCTATGCACGGTCCGTCTTGTCTCTTCATTGTTCAAGTACTAGAACTCCTCTTCTCTGACTTAATCTACGATCAGCATCCACGATCCGTCAATCAATCTACGGCTCGTCATTTGCATCCGTGGTTCCACACTTGGTCAGACTTCCTTGAACAATCCACCTACGGCTCGTCATGTGAATGACGACTCGTGAGTGGGCTCGTTTGTTGCC
The DNA here is from genome assembly GCA_029582245.1 of Solanum etuberosum. Classification (NCBI taxonomy): domain Eukaryota; kingdom Viridiplantae; phylum Streptophyta; class Magnoliopsida; order Solanales; family Solanaceae; genus Solanum; species Solanum etuberosum. The sequence continues at coordinate 36,622 of JAJONR010006852.1, read as the reverse complement.
AAAATCCTACTGGTTCAACAATATTCAACTTCAACTACTTCAAACCGATTTCCTGCAAAATTAGACCAAAACACCATCATGTCTAATAACGAAAATTCCTAAGACCCATGTAAACTTCAAGTATAATGTATTAAAAATATCGTAAAATCACGGTACATCAACACCCTTAACTTAAAATCGTTGCTTGTCCTCAAGCGACACAACAAACTCTAAACGACACTTATGCAGAAGCAACATAAAAATACAAAAAATTACTTGGCATTTTCTATCAACCTCCCTTTTTTAACTATTTTCAGCACAATGCAAATCTCTTCTTTTAAACTCAACAAGCTAAATGGTGCAGATCAAAACATGACATAGAAATACTAATAGAGATCAGCACATACACACATAAAATCACCAAGATGCCAATTTCTCAACAATATAACTAGTGCCCTTACCACAAATAAATCCCTTTTTCACACAAGATTTGATGTTTTAATTAGGGACTCAGTATACGCTAACACTCATAATTGAATTCACATACAATTAGTTTTCAATATCATAGGCTTGCACTTATTTTCTCTATTTTGACTCTCCGAACTGGTTACTTGGAATCACTATAGGACTTTCTTAGCTTGTAACATAGGCTCGGGGTTAGGTGTGGTACATTTGGATACATAGTGACTTTTCTCTCCTCCTTGACATTACATTGGCTAATTTACCTATTTTACAACCAATTTGATATTTTCTTGCTTTTCTGCTGTTCTTTTTATATTTCATTTAGGTACTTGTGTGACTGTGACTTGACATTGTTTAGTTAATCTTTTTCTGCATCTTATTCTCCAAGTGTTTTCTCTCTTTATTATTATTTTTTATTCAGTCACATCATCCACTACCCTTTTTTCTTATTTTATTCTTTTTCTACAGACAACTCTTTTTCATACCCTTTTTCAATTTCCTTCACCATAGCCACCCTCAACTTATGTATTTTGCATGATTTGAGGTGCACAATGTCCTTTTTCTGAGGACCAGGGCCAATATTTCGGTAACTTCTGAAGTAGCCACCCTCAACTTAGACTTGTAGCCTGAGTTAAGGTACACATGTCCAAGGAGGGACCAGGGCCAAAACAGATTTTTGGGAAGGTGAGTTGGGTGTTTAAAAAGAAATGGTATTCGTTAAGCTCAAACATTTTGATAAAAGGGAGCATCTATTTATTCTTGGTTGGTTGCTTTTAGGTTTAAGTGGACTCACTATCAACAACAGCCTATGATCATTTCCCAATTTCTAGTCCAAATCATCTTAACAAGACTAACGGGGCAACTTCTAGATTGGCACATACTATATGAATATGCACTAAGCTCACACACACATGGCACATTGTTGAAACTATCAAATTATTAGTGCATCTGGTTCAAGTTACAGCTTAAGTTATGATATCACATCAATTCTTATCATGTCATATAAAGATCCAACACATTCAACTTTGTCAATCTCACAGATATAGCACAACAACAAATTTGGAGGGGTATCAATTTCATGCTCTTATCCCATCATACTTTCAATATTAGCTAGTTCTACATATACTTTCCTAAACATGTCGGTTCAAAAGATCTGTAAAATAGTCCCTTAGGGAAAAAGAATACAGGTAAGAAAACTCCAAGGGAGGGTTGTGAGTTAGGCTACTCAGACTTCACCCTAAAACTCACAATACATTTAACCCACCCCCATAAAAATATGGTGCAACTTCCCTCAATGCACAAGAAAATGTAAAACAAAGGGTGAAGCAAACCTATGGCGTATAAGCGCCGAAGACCCATCAAGAAGTGGGTGGGTCCGGTTTACCAAAACCTGCTAGATCATCACGAGTGACACCCTCAGTAACACCCTCAACAGTACTGGGAGAACCAGTAGTAGTACCCCTCGAACCGGATGCACCTCTAGCCATCTCACGGGCTCTCCGCTACTGCAACTCCTCCTCATATAGAAATTGTCGTTGAGCCGCCACTAATTGTTGTCGTTCTCTCCTTTTGGCCCGTCTGTACTAATCGATGTCACTAGTAGGCTCAGAAGAGCGGGTGTGCTTACTAGCCACCCGTGGAGGGTCAAGTGTCGACATCTCATCACCAAATAGTGGACTCAGCACCAAATCATTTGCCTCTACCTAAGGTGTGGGCTCCGGGGAAGCCTCAGCAGCAACAACAAGGGCATCAACATCTACACAGAGTATAGCCAACTCTGTCTGGAAAGTGGTGAAATCAACATTAGGCCCAGGCTAGGGCCTCTCTATAACCTTGAGCTCGAAAGCGTCTATCCATCGATGCACTGCCTGAATCTTCTTCTCAACAACTTCCTCCATCCGTGCCTCTGACTCCTCTACAGACTTCTTCATCCAAGGCCGCATATGCTGCAAAAGAGTCGCCATCTGAGTCTCAAGCTTCTGGACTCGAGTCAGAGATAGCAAAGCAAATCAAGACGGGGTGGGAGCATGAGGTGTGCTCACAGCATGTGCTCATGAGGTGAAGGGAGGGGCATGCACATCGGGCTCTGTAGTGGCTGCAGCAATAGTCTCATCATCATCCTACTCACCATCAACATCAGTATCATCACCCATAGGAGGTAAGTCAATTTGTATACCTTTCATCAAGGCTGTAGGGTTAGCATGGCCGACATCAACAGTCTTCGTCGCCTCTGTCAAAATGCCACATGGGCACTATAGCCTCTCTACATAGCTGGAAAATGAGGCAGGGAAAAGGCATGGGGGTCGTCTTCCAGAACTCCCTCTCATGTATCTCAGCTATCAAAATGCGGGAGAAGTCAATCTCAAACCCTACCATAATAGCTGCTAGCATCACCGCTCTATCCCAAGTCACCACGTTGTCTGCCTGTGTAGGGGACAACCTAGTCCGTACGATGGACCAGAAGAATTTTGCTGTGAAGCTCAGGGTTGCCTTTCGGATAGGCAATGTCATGCCACTCACCCATTCGGTGCCCTCTCCATCGTCTACAATGTGACGGGCCATCCATTTTAATTAATACTCACACTGCTTGGCGTCCTTTTGGAATGCCCTACTCTGTAAAATACCCATCCTATAGTCGTACTCTGTTGTATTAATCGGTAGAGTGTGTGCTGGGCCGTAAATAAAATGGAGGATGGTAGTCTTTGAATTGTCTACGGACAACCCCCGCACCAATGTGGCCAGTAGAGGCGGTTGAGCTAATGTCTTAGCTCGTGGTGACATAGTGCTCTGCATAGTGGCTGCGTAGGAAGCATAGAACTTCTGTACCATCTTCTCACTATACTTGCTCGGGCTCTTCGTCATCCAATCACATTTGTGCTTCTTGAAAAGCTAATCAATAGTAAGCACAGTATGGAGGCTCCCAGTAAGAACTCGGTGCTCCTCAGTAATAATTTGGGCAAGTTTAAGGTTTTCATTAATATACATCTCATCCTCAAAGATTTGGTACATCCTCGGGATGCACCACCTATAAGGCCCAGTCGATAATAGGACTAGCTCAACTGGTATGCGAGGGGGGTCATGTGTCTCACCGGTGCTAGTGGTCTCGGAGGCTGAGGCTGGTGTGCCGCTGGAGCTGGAGCCGGATTGCGACTCTCAGCCAGAATGCGACACTCCGGAAGACTGGGCCCCTCCTCAGACTATGGGTGACTTCGTGACTTGATGAGATCTCCTCATCGGACACCACCACCTTCCTACTTTTGCGCCACGTGGACAACGGGGCATTGGGGGAACCTCTTGTATGCTCTGGTGCATACTCCTCGCCACTCGACTCCTCTATCAACTGACGGGGCAGAGCCACAGACTTCGACTTCCCTAGTCGTTGGCACGTATTAACCCTATTTGGCGCCATGACACTTGTAAGGGACTTGTTAGTACCCAAAGGAATCAAAACAGCCTAAGAAAAAAATTTGGAACAAAAATTAAACTTAGAAAAATATTGGGGCAGTAGTTGTTTTTGGGACCTACGGACCGTCAGTGCCCATCGTAGGTCAGGAAGCCAACTTTTGGGTCTCTTAAAATGGAACCACGGTCTAGCAGAATGGTACGTCGATTGAATGACGGACCATAATCCAGCCCGTGGTTCACAACTTAGGCTACTGAACTGTGCACTGAATCAACAGACCTAGACCTATGGTCCATAGGTTACCCCACGGCCCATGGGTCGTGGTCATCAACCAGGACTGGATGCAACTTTGGTTCTACTTAGAATGCAACACTATCAAATAAAAAACATAACATACACACTATGCCTTGAACATGCATTCCAACATATTTAACATGATATTCTATCATCCCTAGGGTTCCAACAACAGAATTCATGCTTACAATCAAATTTAACCGAAACACTAAGTTAAGAACCCAACTAGACTTAAATTCACATGGTTCATTCAAATTATTCAACACACTCACCAAACCATTTTCCCAAGGGTAATTTAGAATTACATTTACTAACTCGAACAGACAAATCAAACCCAAGATCAAGTGCAACTTTGCGATTTCAACTAAACAACGAATAATTCAACTTTTGAAATCAATTACCTTATAAGTGATTTCAAAGTTGTGACTGTGTTGCTAGTGATTCCTTTAGACCCAAACAAGTAATGACATCGAACCCACAACTTATCCCTTTGATGGAAAGAAAATTTGGGAGAGGAAAGAAAATGGAAGAAGTAGAAATAAAAGTGGGGCAGATGGATTATATAAGAATAGTGGGGGATTTGGAGGGGTGTTAGTGGAAGTGAAGAGGTGGGTTATGGGAGGAATAACCATTTGTAACGGTTGGGAATTAAAGGGTAAATGAGTAATATATTTAAAATGAAAGGTTTTATTTAAATTTTCATTGTGGGTCGTGCTAACTATTAACCCTAACTTGGACCCACGAAACCCCATCTACGGTTCATGAGTCAATCGACGGTCCGTCGATGGGTTCCGTCGATGGGTTCCGTGGTTCTCCCTGAAACTTAGGGGAATTTTTAAAACATACCTGGGATCTACGGATGTCATCTACGGTCCGTCGATTGAACGACAGGCCGTCTATGGGAACCATAGACCACGGCCCCAGCAAATATTTTGAGGACTTTTCTTTGTTTTTTTCACAAGTAGAAAACATCAGGGCTTCCTTTTTATATTTTCTTGAATCTTTTATTTGGACACGGACCCTATTCTATCCTAGTCTAGCCAATCTCTAAAAATAAATAAAAACTAAACTTCTATAAAAATGTTAAAAATTCATAAAACTCAATATAACAAAGTCCATCAGAAAGATGAATGACTCAACTTTCACAAGGACTTCTTGTAGAACCCGAATTGGTCTCTTCACAGTTCAGTCTGACATGAGTAGCCGCATTACAGTCAGTTTGGGGGCTCCTAAGCCAACTTTTTGTATATAAATAGCGGCATCAGATTGATGCTAGCACCCAAGTCACATAGAGCTTTGGCAAAGTGCAACATACCAATCGTATAAGGGATAGTAAAATCTCCAGGATCCTCTTTCTTTTGCACCAACAACCTTGTAGCAATACCACTACAATGCTGCATCTTGTCATCATCTTCCAAATTTACAGTCCGCTTCTTAGTCACCAAATCCTTCATGAATTTTGCGTAACCCGACATTTGCTTAAGTGCCTCAATCAAAGGAACATTTATGGACAGTTGCTTCAGCATAGTTATAAAGCTGCGATATTTTCCTTCTTCCGTCTTCTTTACCAACCTTTGTGGGAAAGGAGGTGGAGGTCTAGGCATATGATAATCTCTTGAGTCACCTCGGCTTCTTTCGCATTTTGATCATTAGGCTCCTCAGTTATCTCAACTTTGTCCTCTACATGTTCCTTTACATTTTCCACTGCAGTCGGCATAGGAGGGTCTACAGTCTACTTCCCTCCTTGAGTAGTGACTGCCATGCAATGACCATCATTTTTTGAATTTGGACAGTGTTTCTAGGAAGTTATCCTGGCTGACGTGGATTTACAATTGTGGACAGCCGGCTCAACAGCTGCTCAATTTGGTTTATTGAAACTGCATGAGCCTTGACATTCTGACCGATGCCAGACAAGTCATTATGCATCTCCTTTACGTTATCATCAATCACATCAAACCTTTTCATCGTCTGGTACATCATGTCTTCAATGCGATTCATACTTGATCCTACATCTATCTTCCTAGGTGGAACATAGGGTCCACTCTTATCATTCCTGCTGCCATAGCCATTTCAATTGTAATTGTTATCATAATTTATATTCCCATCACGAACACAGTTACCTTCATGATTGTAGTTGATATAGTTCTAACCATGGTTTCCTTGACCTTGGCGCCAATTGTTTGAATTGGACCCTTGGGCGTTAGTCCGTAAACCCATCGTTTGATCATTCACCAGATTCGCATCCTCCTCATACAAGTACTCATCAGCAGGTGGTGCTCTAGTTTGTTAGTGTACAACATTCACTTTCTATGCACTTCTGCTCACATGCTTCAATACCAAGCCAATTTTTCTTCTCAATTGGGCCATTTCCTCACAAATATCATCATTAGATTGACTTGGTGCAGTTTGGACAGCAAATGTACTCCTTCCTGTATTCGCCTTTCTAGTGATCCATGCCTTGTTGTTCTTCGAAGTCTTTCCAAGCTTTTCAGTTATCTCCTCAAATGTGCATGCTCTGTATGATCCTCCAGCAATAGTATCTAGCAAATCTTTTTCGTTGTCATCTTGCCCTCTGTAGAAATACTCTTTCAGTGACTCATAGCACACACCTCATGAATCCAGTGAATTTGTCCCACGAGCTACTCACCGACTCTCCAGGAAATGCTACGAAATTATTAAGTTTATCCTTGAGATTCAACTTCTTGGACACCGGAAAGTACTTCTCCATGAATACCTTGTGCAGTTTGTCCCAAGTAGTAATTGAGTTGTATGGCAACTTAGAAAACCATATTGTAGCATCACCTGTCAATGAAGTGGAAACACCCTCAAGCCGATCACATCCATGTCTAAATCTGGTCGCCCAACACTACTCAAGTAGACACTTTTAAATTTTCTCATGTGAGCATATGGATCTTCCGATGGTAACCCAGCAAACAACCCTATAGCTATAAGAATTTGCATCAAGCTACTGGTTACCACAAAAGTGTGCCCGGGAGGTAATGGATGGACAACTATAGCGCCGGTCGATCCCACAGCATCATGATCAACCCTGTAGTTATCGATAACACCCTGTGCTCACTAATTTTGTACTCCTTCCTCATTTTCAACTCGTGGGTTACCCATAACAGGACCGGGCACATTCAACACTACAGGAGGTTGCACACCAACTCCAACCCCATGACCCTCTCCAATTGGATCACTCTGTAAATCAAGATTTAGGCCTCTTCCAATCATTCTTCTTATAGTTCTTCTTAATTCTGGATCGTAGGGTGTCAGGGGATTGCCTCGACTTCGTGTACTTGCCATACACTAGAAGTAAGATCTGTAGAAAACAAAAACAAAATAAAAACATAAAATCAGGAAATACTTGACTAAATTTCAATAACGAAATTAGTCTAATCTAAAAGTCGTATTCCCCGATAGTGGTGCCAAAATTTGATACCCCCAAATTACACCTCCTGAAAGAAGTATAAGTGGTCGTTGTCAAATAAAGAACCTAACTTTTATGTTAGGGTCGATCCCACGAAGAATATGGTCTAGATTTAGGCTAACTTACGATTATCTACTTTTCGTCAAATTACATCCGTAAAAGAGGGTTTTGTAAATAAAATGACAGGTAATTTATGTGTAGTAACAAGTAACAAGTAATCACAATTCGCAGTTTGAAGTAACAATATGAGATGAAAACTATGTAACATGTGTTCCCCAAAAGTTCCTAACACAGTAATTCTAATAATAGTAATTCTATCCTAGAGTTAGCATGCAAGGTTGGTAAGTTATGTATCTCCTAAGTGATTGGTCCTCCAAATAGAGAATTTCACAACGTAACTTGGTCCGCCTACGAGTCTATGCTTAACTAACCCTTACCATTAACACCAGATTAGCCTTCGTAGTAAGAGGGTCGGGCTATTAGATAGCAGATTATCACGTCTAAATCTCTGTTGTTTAATCCATTTCTCATTTGTTACCTCCTTGGTCCGGCAAGTACGAATGAGGTGAGTTCTTATGTTGCGCACCGTCAGAAAGCATTCTAAACAAAAGGATCAACAATACATGCATAAACACTATTAAAGAATTACTTATTTATTGGTTTTACTTTGTTAATTACTCATGGTTCCCACAACCCTAGTTGTGGATTTAGCTATTCATGCTTGAGTTGTCACAATTCATATTAGGGTTTCAAATAGAAATCATGAACTTACAATTTGAATAGATAAAATCTGAAATCTTTAATTGTAAATCAAAAGCAAATTGCATAAACAGACTTTAAGACTTAACTGCTAATAGAGTTTGCAAAATGATTCTTAAAGCTAAAACAAAGTCTCCCAAAAGGGTTAACAACCCGAAAAATGAAAAATACAACTTATATTTATAGAAACTAAAATCCTAAACCTACTAGGAAAAGAAAATTTTGGAAAATCCTGTCAGAGCAGTTTCGATCAACGGCAGCAATCGATGGTTCGTGAATGCATTGACAGTCCGTGGATTGCTCCGTGGTTCAGCAGTTGGCCAAAATATTGTAGTCTTCAAGTGACGGTCATCACCTACTGTCTATAGGTCTATGCACGGTACGTCATGTCTCTCCGTTGTTCAAGTACTGGAACTCCTCTTCTCTGACTCAATCTATGATCAGCATCCATGATCTATCAATCATTCTACGACTCGTCATTTGCATATGTGGTTCTACACTTGGTTTGACTTCCTTAAACAATTAACCTACGGCTCCACCTAGGGCTCGTCAAGTGAATGACGACTGGTGAGTAGGCTCGTTAATTGCAAAAATCTTACTAGTTCAGCTATATTCGACTTCAACTGCTTCAAACAGATTTCCTGCCAAATTAGACTAAAGCACCATCATATCTAATAAAAAAATGCCTAAAACCCATGAAAACTTCAAGTATAATGTATTAAAAATACCATAAACTCAGTGTACATCAGCCTCCAACTCGCCAAAAATTCTAGCAAAATAGCAATGGACCAAACCAACTTGGCGAGCAAACGGGCAATTCGGTGACACGCCAAAAGGATCGGCGATAGTGATAAAGCTTTCCAAAAGTTCCAGAACAATTTGATGAAGGAGCCAAGCCAAAAGTGCTAGAAGAGGAGAAACTCGGTGAATCGTCGAAATGGTCGGCGAGCCCGACTTACTTCACCGAGTTGGCTCCCTACTGAAATTTAGAGAATGTTTAAAAGAAGAAAAGAAGTTCCCACACTGTTTACTTTTGGGTTTTTGAGAGTTACACATTCTAAAACATTGTTTTTATATTTTGGAGTTCTTTGGATTTAGATTCGGAGAATGTAATTGTTTTAGCTTCAATTTCAGCATTTGAGGATTTCTGATTATTAGCAAATCAGATGGAAAATCTTGTTGGTAATGATTTCTTGCTTCTCACTATGTTTAGCTAAAACCCCTTATCTTAGGGGTGTAATTATATAGTCGAATACATTAATTAGCTAATGGGTGTTGTTAGTTGCTGATTTACAGTTGTTTTGAAGTGGGTTCAATTAATTGTTCATATTTTAATTGATGAATTGAAGTTAAAAATTCAATTCTAGCTTAGTTCTCTGTGCTTTCTTGAGAAAGAGGTAATAGAGTAGAATGGTTAATTGATGGTTGTATTGGTTGTACCTTTAAAATCTAGCTTGAGAAAGTGGGTTTGATTGCGTCTTTACAAGCCCATCTTGAAAGAGTGGGTTGATTAAGAAATTTAGTTGTTTGGTTGTGTTATGCTTGTTGAGGTTCGAGAGAACTCACTTGAGAGCAATAGTTGATTGAGAAATGACTATTGCAATCTCAATCAACTATTGCAATCAAAACCTAGCCTACCCATTAAGATTCAACAACTTTGAGCAACTAGTAATGACCCATTACGCGAAATTAGCATTCAACTGATCACACTCCTAAGGTTCAATCTCTACTTGTTTACTTTCCGTGTTATTTATCTTAAAATTGATTACCCAAATCCCCCAATTTGATATTAATCGTTGAGACTTTGTGATTTTTTTTAAATGTTACGAAACTTTTACTCCTACAAACAATTGGACACATTTTCTCTTCTTAATTGAATTTTTACTGTATCACTTTCTGTGGGATCGACCCCAACTCTTAGTTTGGTTTATACTTTTTAGAGATCGCCTACACTTAGAATTGGATGAAGTATAGTTGAGCGTTATTATAAATGGTGCCGCTGTCAGGGAGTGGTGTTTAGAATTTTTTTATTGAAGTGTACTCGTGAACTAATTTTATTGTAGTTGAATTATCTTGGGAACAATTATGACATCGGGAATTTTCATGATGTCAATGAGGATCAGTTGGAAAGTGCAGGTGCTATCCGATTGCTTCCAACTGTGGGCAATGTGGTGTTTCATGTGACCATCACAATGTTGCAGTTGTTGCAAATGAAGGGTCTCTTTGGAGGACTTTCTCATGATGACCCTCATACACATCCAAAACTTTGTGGATGTGTGTGGGTTGTTTTCCTTTAAGAACATCACTCAAGAGTCAGTCTGACTGCGTTTGTTTCCCTTTTTTTCTAACGGGGGAAGCAACAAAGTGGTTGACCGAACTACCAAGGGATTCAATCACTTCTTGGGAGGAGCTCACAGAGGTGTTTTATGAAAGGTTTTTCACTCATTCGAATATGGTTAAGTTGAGGGATAATATGCAGAACTTCAAGTGCATTAATGGCGAACCTATCCATGAGACATGATTGAGGTTCCAAAAGTTGTTACTCCAATGTTCAACTCATGGACTGCCGGACAATGTGTTATTGTAATATTTCTACCGGATTCTTGACACGGTTAACAAAGGTGTTGCAGACCAACTCATTCGATGTGGAATCATGAGACAACCGTTTGACATAGCATCAGCCCTCCTTGATGAGATGATGAAAATTAATCATGCATGATACACAAGAGAAGATCAGGTGTCTCCTTTCAATCTTGGGCTGAAAAAGGAACAAATAGAAAAGAACCAAGAGCGAGATGAAAACATGGCCAAGATGATGACCCAAACGGACCTATTCACGAAGTATGTCATGGGAATTTGTTACAAGGCTGTAAGTGTTGTTGGTACTAATAGTGGTGTAAACCCTTATGAAGCGCACTTTGATGCCATGTACAATGAAGAAGTTCAGTTCTTGGCAAACCAAGCGGGGGGTTCTCGTCCGAGCATCCAAGGTCAGGCGGGAATCAAGGTTGGAATAGAGACGGTGATGATGTTTGGATAGATTGAGACGGTGAATGGCGTGACCATGGAGAAAATTTGAGGGATCGAGATGGTAACAAAGATCGCTATGTGCCTCCCCATGAGCGTCAAAAGCCGAAAGAAACAAGGACTGATCCTAAAAACTTTTGTACCAATGACATGCTTGCTAGTATATTGAATAAAGTAGAAGGATCAAACAAGGTGCTCAAGGAGATGAAAGATGATGTCTCTTCTCTTAATCAAACGGTTACATCACACTCGGTGTCCATTAAGCAGCTTAAAACACAGATGGGTCAAACCTCGGCTCATTTAAATCTAAGGCCGAAAGGGGGTCTTCCAAGTGATACTTTTGTGAACCCGAAAATGAGGCATGATCCCATGACCATGTCGTGCAAACGATGTTAAATAAGGCACTTCTTGAGAGGTAACCCAAGTTTTATTTTCTGTGGTTTGAATAACGTTTGTTGGATATGCAGGTTGAAAATTTGAAGTTTGGGAGAAACAGGCCAATCGGCGAGCTTAGAACCCACTCGGTGAATCGCCGAGTAAGTCGGCAAGCCCGACGTCGATCTCCCTTTGGACCAATTCAATGGTTGACATTCTGTTAATTTCGGCAGGCTAAGGTCCACTCGATGAGTCGAAGTTAGTGACCCTCATCGAACTAGGTGTGAACTGAAGGGTTATGGCCTTCCAACCATTTTAAAATTCAAAACCTTTCATTATTTTGAACTTTCCTACCTTTGCACTGTCGCAATTGCATTTTAGTTCCAGGAAAGGGTCCACTACCCCGAAAAGGGGCAAAAGGGGATGTTATTGTTACGGAAGCTACACCTCCTCGACCTACAAGGCCTCGAACTACTCAAAAAAGTGGTCGTGGAAAAGGAAAACAACCAGCGGAGCCCAGATCGAGCAGTTCTAATTGTGACAAAATGGGCGTATATTTGACCTACCTCACCACATCAAGTTCTGAGATTGAGGATGATGGGGAGTCTAGGACTCCAACTTATGATTTAGTGCCTGCAGATGACTAGACACTGAAACGAAGACGTATTGAGTTGCGCTCCAAAGCACTTCATGATCCAGCACGCCTTCCGACACTTCCAACACCTCCACCCCCTCCAGCACAGGTAGAAGAACATGCCCCATAAGTGCCTCGGGCCCAAGCACCTCCGCCACACTCTATGAACTGGCTGAAGGATGCCGGTATGCGGACAATTCTGGAGGAGGTTATCCACAGATGGGGTAGTGGACAGATATCCAGCAATGTGGGTGACACTGCGGTTCCACAAATTTGAGCAGTTCACAAAGCCCTAGAATTCGTACATGCCTACTTGGGTCAGAGAGTTTTATGAGAGCTATGCACAGTTACTCCCGAAAAGGAAGAAGAAAGCTGGGACACCTGCAGCCTTAGTGTTTGTTAAGGTGCGTGGGAAGAAAGTTAAATGTAGTGAGACAAACATAAATTATTTGCTTGCTTGCACAATCCAGATAATCCACACTTTGACCACTATGATCAAGACCAAGTCGTTAGATGATTTGAAGGGGTGGTTTTCTCCACTACTTTCTAATGCTACACCCCCATGGATAGACGTAGGGGTCCCGATTGAGAAGAGAGATCTAAATATGTCTCCTAGGTAATGGTTTGGTTTCATTAGCAGCACCTTGATGCCGTCCCAAAATGAGTCCATCGTCCGGCATCCGAAGGCTGCACTTCTAGGGTGCATTATTAATCAAGAGGGGCTAAACTTGGGGTCTATTATTGCTCAGGAGATGGCCATGAGGGCCAAGCAGAGTCAAACCTCGTTGCCTTTTCTGGTGCTCATCAACGATCTGTGTCGTCGGGCTGGAGTGCCATTTGTGGCAAAGGCTGATATTGAGGTGACCCCTACTTCATCTACTAAAATCCAGAGGATTGACGCCGAGTATACGAAGGATGATTCTGAGCTAAGGAGGACAACAACAGTGGATACATCCCCAACTGTCGATCTAGAGGCTATGAAGGCAGATACTACTCTCCTTACTCTTGCCGGTGAGCCGACAGGTACGCCTAGTTCTTTCACCCCTACTACTTATGTTTTCGATGTTGTCTCCCATCCCCCATTGACAGATCCCATGCTATATAAAATGGGCCACCTCGCCCATTCGAATGATGTATGTGCTTCTAGAGTTGAGGCAGTTGTCCCCTCCATGATCGAGCGAGCTTTTGAGGTTGCACTTGATCCTATTCGGAAGGAGTAATGGGGACAGCGCGAATTGATTATGGCCCATGGCCAAGCTTTAGATGCACTAACTTCTAGGGTGGAGGCATATGACCGGAGTGACCGGCAGGCCACTGATTTGACCGCCTTAAGGGCTGATATTGTTGGACTCTGATGTGATGTGGATGAGCTGAAGTCTATAGACATATCTATGTTATGCGGTGTAGTTGACATTCCTGAGGGCCCAAGTTAAGATATGCCAACTATTTCTGATATCCCTCATGCTACTGTGACCGGAGATGCTGCTGATGATGGTGATGAGTCGAATAAGCCAGAGACTAATGAGAAGGAGTTAGCGACTCGTGAGGAGGCGATGTATGAGGATTTGGAGGATGTTGAGGGTGAGATGGTCCGGATGGTTACTGAGACTTCCTTGCGCAACACATCAATGATTGGCTAGAGTGGTCTCAGCCCACGGAGGAGGTCATTGCGCAGCCGTCCAGTGTAGGAAATGAGTTGGGCATTGATGCTCCAATGGAGGCCACACCAGCTACATAGATTTCACCTTAGGCTTAGCCTGACAGAGGGGATCTTGACTCTCCTGCACTATTATTTACTTTTGAGACATTTATTTTCTTTTACATTGAGAACACTGTTTAGTTCTTTTGGTGGGGTGAAGGTATCTTGATACCTATCCCCTTGGGTTGTATTTTGTTTTTTTTAGATGTTTGTTTGTTTTTATTATTTTGGTGCTCTCAATTGTGTGTGATTCTGCTCGTTAGTTATGGCTTAAATTGTGAATGTGGTTTTCAAATCTCATTGATCCACCTCCTTACTTGATTTGTGAATGTTATGGATCTTCTCTTGTACATTTGATTGTCAGTTGTGACCAATACCGATGACTTGAATGGTGCTCTTGATGATCAATATGTTGTGCTAGTTCAACGAGGAAATTTGAGTTGCATAAGTCTTGTGTGAACTCTTAGCATATCTTTGTGACTAAGTCGATTTGTCGAGATGATTTTGCAATGACCGTTGCACGCGAGCTTAACTTGTAAAGTCATGATCGATAATTGTGTTGAATGTCGTATGTAGTGAGGTTTACTTGAAATATAGGCACGGTGATACCTAGAACTTGCCCCGTTTGTCCAATTGACTATTTTTGGTTAATGATGGAAATGATATTAGGCATAAATCTTTGAGAGTGAACCAAATTATTATACCTTTTGTGTGACCACCTTGTGAGTGTGTGAACCTAGTTTGTCACCATTTGAGCCTAAACTTTTCTATGGATGAAACATGACGCAAATGGCCTTGTCCTCCCCACCTAAAACCTTCATGAAGTATGGGCTTGCTTGAATAGCAAACTTAGGCCAAAAGCCTAAGTTGGGGTGTGGTAAGAAGGAGGAAAGAAATAGAGCAAGAAGTACGTGAAATCTATTCTTGGAGAATTGTGTTGAAGAAAAAGATGAAAAATATGGAACCCCTCCATATATAAAAAAGGGGAGAGAAAGAAAAGTAACAAGAGAAAAGTAATGAAAATTTTGTGTTAATTGTGCATTGTGGAAAGAAAAGGGGGTGTCCGATGAGCTATACCAAAAAAGTTTTGTGTGCTTGAATATGCCAAGGATGGATGTGAAGATGAAAAGAATGAGAGAAAAAGGAAAAGAGTGAAATTTGAGTCATAATTCATGAAGGTGAAAGTCACTAAGTCAAAATGATCATACATTTACCCTCAGTCCCGTTACAAGAATTGAAAGACCTTTGTGATCCTTCATAAGCCGATTGATGTGTTGATCAGAAAATATGAGCAAGCCTATGAGTAAAATCATGAGTGTGTTTGTCATTGAGAGTGTGAGAGTTGATTTTGATTCCTGAAATTGTAATCTTTGATTGGCTTTGTGAGAGCATGTAATCATTCTTGGTGTGAGGGCATTCAAATACTCTTGTTGAGCATGAATTTGCATTTAGAGTCAGCATTGTGAACTTGAACTCTATTTTGATGATGGCTAGTCATAGTTTCAAACTTGTAGTGCACAATTGAATATTGCATGTGCAGATTGAACCACGTGTGCATTCATGTTGAGTCTCTAGTAGCACTATTTGTAGACATCCCTGTTGGACTGATTGATCTTATGTTTTACTTAAGGGCAAACAAAAGTTTAAGTTGGAGGTGTAGGGTGCTAGTTTTTCTCAAAGATAGAACTCAAATTAGTCTATCATCAACTCAAAGTCTGAAAATGTGATATTCTGAAGACAACTTTCAGGAATCGGTATGTTCATTTAAAAAATTTGGTTATGTCTTATGGACTAATTTATACTCTTGCAACCTTTATAGATTTGATGAACATGGTGTTCAAGAATTTTTGAATATGTTCGTCATTGTGTTCATAGCTGACATCTTGATCTATTCTCAGAGTGAGGATGAGCATGCCAAACATTTGAGGATTGTCTTACAAATTCTCAAGCTCCATCAGTGTCTTGAAAAATTCAACAAGTGTGAATTTTGGTTGAGGTCGGTAGAATTTTGTGGCCATATAGTCTCAGGAGAAGGCATTTAAATTAATCATAAGAAGACTGAAGCAGTTAAGAACTAGCCTAGACCTCCTGTATCCCTTAGACATTAGGAGTTTCTAAGGTTTAGATAGTTACTATAGGTAGTTTGTGGAAGGATTTTCCTCCATTTCTTCTCCCTTGACTACCTTGACTTAGAAGAAAGTGAAATTTCAGTGGTCCAAAGCTTGTGAGAAGAGTTATTATAAGTTAAAGACTCGACTTACTTCAGCCTTGGTTTTGACTTTATAAAAAGGTTCAAATGGTTTTGTTGTGTATTTTGATGCCTAATGAATTGGTCATGGTTGTACCTTTATGAAAAATTGTAAGGTCATAGCCTATGCTTCTAGGAAACTTTAGGTTCATGAAAAAAATTACCCGACTCACGATTTTGAGTTGGCGGCCATGGATTTTTCCTTGAAGATATGGAGGCACTGTATCTATGGTGTCTATGTGGATTTGTTCACTAATCATAAGAGTCTTAAGTATGTGCTTACGTAAAACGAATTGAATCATTGCCAAATGAGAAAACTCAAACTATTGAAGGATTATGACATGAGAGTCCTTTACCATCTGAGTAAGGCAAATTGGTTGTAGATTCTCTTACTAGATTTTCCATGAATAGTGTTTCTCGTATTCACAATAAGAAAAAAGAGTTGGTTCGTCATGTGCGCACACTAGATCATTTCGTTGATTCAGAAGATAGTGGAATCATTATTAAAAATGGGTCAGAATCGTCTCTTGTGTCAGATATTAAAGCAAAACAAGATAATGATCTTGTTTTGGTTGACTTGAAGAAAACACTGCTTGAAAAACCTATTGAATCTTTCTCCGAAAGGGGTGATGATGTGCTTTGTTAACAAGATCGTTTGTGTGTTCCAATTGTTGATAAGTTGAGGCAAAAAATATTATCAGAAGCTCAAAGTTCACGATATTCTATTCACCTGGGATCCACTATAATGTATCGTGATCTATGAAAAGTCTATTGGTGGAATGGGATGAAGAAAAATATTACAGAATTGGTGGCTAAGTGTATAAATCGAATACGTGAATGTTGAGCATCAGAAATCTAGCAGTATGACTCAAGATATTAGTATTCCTACTTAGAAGTGGACATATTTGAATATGGGCTTCATTACGGGTTTACCTCATATTCGTCGACAAGATGACTCTATTCAGGTTGTTATAGACCAAATGACTAAATTAGTACATTTTCTTCCTGTTAAGACATCTTATTCAGCTGAGGACTATGCTAGGCTCTACATTCAGGAGATGGTTAAGTTGCACAATGTGCCTTTATCCATCATTTTAGATAGAGGTACTTAGTTCACATCTATGTTTTGGAGATCGTTTCAGAAAGGACTTGGTACTCAAGTTAAGGTTAGCACAAATTTTCACCCGTAGGCAGATAGTTAGGTTGATTAGACTATTCATACTTTCGAAGATATGTTGAGAGCTTGTATTATTGACTTTAAAGGTAATTGGGATGATCATTTTCCTTTGATTGCGTGTGCTTATAATAATAGATAACACTCGAGTATTCAAATGGCTCCATTGAAGGCTCTATGGTAGGAGGTGTAGGTCTCCTACAGGTTGGTTTGAAGATGGTGACATGTCTTTAATAGGGCCCGAGTTGGTTCATGAGGCCAAGTAAAAAGTTTGACTTATCAGGGATGGGTTGAGAACGGCCTAGAGTAGACAGAAATCTTATGCAAATGCGAGAAGAAAAGAATGTGAATTTTTCATTGATGATTGAGTTTACTTGAAAATTTCACTCATGAAGTGTTTGATGAGATTTGGTAAGAAAAGGGAGCTTAGTCCCCGTTATGTAGGACCATATAAGATTTTTACAAGTTTTGGTAAGTGGCTTATGAGTTGAATTTCCCTTCAAAATTGGCATTTGTGCATCCAGTGTTTCATGCGTATTTGTTGAAGAAATGTATTGGGGACCCCACTATAGTTGTGCCTTCAGAAAGTGTTGGTGTGAAGGAAAATCTCTCTTACAAAGAGGTCCTAGTTGAGATTCTTGACCGCCAGGTTCATAAGTTGAGAAATAAAAAAGTTGCTACTGTAAAAGTTCTTTGGATTAATCAGTTGGTTGAGGGGTGCTACTTTGGAGGCTGAAGCCGATAAGATGTCCAAGTACCACCATCTCTTTCTCTTTGATTCAGCTTTAGAGTTAGGAATTAGTTCCTCCTGTGAACTATTTGGACTCATGCATTTATGTTATTCTTATGTTTCCCTATGCATGAATGGTAATGAAATCAGTTTTAAACTTCATGTTTTAGCTCGGGGTCAGTCACTCCATTAGTTTTATGTATTTTTGCATTCATGTTGGGCTGTTAGATCTTTCCCTACTCTTTCCATGCCTAGTTGAGTCCTAGTCAAGGACGAATGTTCCCAAGGGGGGAGATATTGTAGCACTTGGAAGTGACTAACTCAGATAAAGTTGGAAAGTGCATAATAAGTTGTTGAAAGTCTGTAATAGTCACTTTCTCAAGGTAGTTCATGGACCATACATGGGTTCACGGTCCGTGGAAGCTACCTGTAGAAGGAGCTTCATAGATGAAATTTCCCAAGGCAGGGACCAGAAACAGTTTTATGGTCCGTAAAATGTTTCACGGACCGTAGACCCAACTTTGGATCTACTTCAAAAAGTTGATGTTTTAAGGCTTACCAGGATGCAAGGTTCGATGAACCATGAATGCTTCTACGGATTGTGGAAGGGTCTGTAGAGCAAGACTTTGGACTTCAGGGAATTTGACCTCAGGATGGTTGTGTGAGAGGGTTCACATTTCGTGTAAGTGTCTACGGACGTTGAACCAGCCGTGGATTGAAAGTTTAGAAACTTGGAAAATTGGATGTTGGACAGGACGATCCAATTAACAAATCATGAATAGTTCTACGGACTGTGGAAGGCGTCCATAGAACTTGTTCAACAGATTTTAAGTCAGGTGTAATTGAGACTCTTCCTACTAATTTAATTTCTATACTATGTCATTGGGATTATTTTGAAGACTATAATTTGTTCCTAAGACCCCTAACCTCCCCATTTACTCTAATTCTCCCAAATTCCAATTTCTTCTCCTCATCCAAGTCTCTCCCTCCCAAGGCTAGAACAAGGATTTCAAAGCTTCAAGTCTTCTTTCCCAACTTTCACCTAGGATTTCTACCAAGGTATGTTAGAACATCATCCATGGATCATTTTTCACCCATTGAGTCCCAAAGAAACCTCACATTTCAATTATGATTCTTCCCCCAATGCTAGGGTTTCATGATTTCTTATGGGTATTTATCAAATTCAAGTTTATTCTCTGGTTGATCTTATTATGCATCTTTTGATAATAATTTAGTGATTTTAATAATATATTGATGAACCCATGCTATGCAAGTATTTCATGATCATTACTAAATTATTTATTTATGCATGCATTATGTTACGAAGGTTTTTATGAATCAAAGATGCTTCTAGATAAAGATTTTATATGATTATCATAATTTAGTGGCTTCCGATAAGTGTGTCAAAGATTATGTTATGAAATCATGATTTCAATGAGTTATTCTTATGGTTATCAGATTTTCCATGGAAGATTCAATATTATCATATTCTTACTAACTCTATGAGTATGAAAATGCATGTTTTTTGATTGGGAGATTACTTAGAACCAACTTGGACTAGTGAAGATTACCCAAGTCCCAGAACAACGTGCCTTTGTAAGACTTTGTCATAATTTACTCTAGCTAGTAGATCTACCGTAGCTCATGATTATGGTCCTTACCTTGGTAAGTATGACACTCTTTTTTTAGTATGGGGCAGTACATTAAACTCTATTTATAGCTCACATGGTTTATGTCGGTTAACGATATCTCCCACCTATATTATGATTATGAGAATAAATAAAGTGTGAAGGGTATTTTTGTAAACATATATTTTTCAATAGAAATTATGCAATATTTGTTATTTCTAATACATCAAACCAAACAGTGTATAAGAAATAATGCTTGCATAACTAATGCAAGTATTACTAATGCATGAACTACTAATGCACCCTATTTTGCATTGTTCTTATACACTCTACCAAACGACACCTTAGTGCCATGCTATGCCATGTGGTTAGCTTAGGTTTGCTTAGGACTCTAGGTTCCATGTCATGTTTAGGTGATAGTCTTGGATCGTGACATTCTAATTCCCAAATCATGTCCTCAATGCTTGTTTATGTCTATTTCTAATACAAATCTTCTTGAATTTCAGCTAGGAGAGCTCAGGGACATGATGAGAAAAATATTTAAAAAGTGGAGTCTAGTATATGAAAAAGTAATAAAGGATATTTGCGAGGCTAAAGCTCTCCAATGTCACTAGGTGGATCATTGAGGGAGCCCAATCTCGCCAAAAAGATCAGAGAGTTTTGCTCAGAAACACAAGCCAATTTGGCGATGAATAAGAGTAATTGGTTACAAACTAAATCAACTTAGCGAACTCCAATGAGCTTGCTGAAGTCCACTGAAACTTGAAGGCTAAGACTTTTTCTGAAAGGGAAATTTGGTGATGAAGAGTATAACTTGGCAACTCGTTGATCAATTTGGCATGATCTACTTAAATCGCATAATCAACCTCGAATGGAAATGTTGTGATAAGAATTTTGGAAAAGTACATAGATCTTTTTGGAGAGAGACACTTTTACATTTGTGAATATTTTTCTGTACTTTGAAAACTTCTATACTTTAGAGATTTTTCTAGTACTTGGGATTTTTGGGCTTGGTAGAGATTACATATTTGTTTTCTCATTGTACCATCCCATGTATTATGCATGCAAAATGTTGAATGTGGCTCAAAAAAAATGCATGATGAAGTGACACGAGTTAACAACGGTGGTGTATGGGTTTGAAAAGTTTTGAGTGTATCTTTAGGGAACCAAGGTGGTATTTAATACAGACCATGCTATAATATGATACTTGATGACAAAGAAAAAGGCAAAATTGAGGTTGATGCGATGGGTTTTGTTGCTCCAGGAGTTCAACTTTGAAGTTAAAGATCGAAAGGGTTGTGAAAATCAAGTGGTGGACTACTTATACTGCCTTTAATCTAGTGTGATAAGTTCCCGGTAAAAGGAAATTAATGAGTCCTTCCTTGATGAATGTGTTATGGTTTTTTCAAATAGTACTACACCTTGGTATGCTTATTTTGCTAAGTATATTGTGTGTGGTATTCTACCCAAGGGGCTGAATCTATATTAATGAAAGATATTCCTCTTTGATGCTAAGAAGTAATATTCGGATGAGACCTATTTGTTTTGAGAGTGTGTTGATCACGTTTTTTGGAGATGTGTTATGGATGTTGAGGTATAAGACATTCTTAAAGCGTGATATGCATCACCCATTGGAGGGCACCATAGTGGGGTGCGTACTGATGAGTCTTAAATTTTGACTCAATTGAGGCCTTTTTAGTTCAATAAATAGTGTCCTCAATGTGTATTCATGTCCTTATCTGATTATATTTTGATATTTTAAAGCTATGAAGGCCAAGGGACAAGGCAAGGATAAAGTAATACAAAAAAGGCCAAAAACACTGCAATAAAGTGAAAACCTCAAGCTGAAGATCGCCAAAGATAGTTGGTGAATCGCCAAAGATAGTTGGTGAATCGCCAACAGTGCCTGAACTCCGTCGAAATTGAAAGTGGTAGATGATTTAATATAAAGCTGAGTCGATGAAGAGAGAAGACATCAGTGATCCGCCGAATCTGAAAATGCGAGCTCAATTTCATCGCTGAAAGTGATAGACTCTTGAGTTAAAATGAGCACTAAACTAGGCAAAAAAAGTGGTAATCGGTGATTCTTCGAACATGAAAGGTTGAGTCAATCGAGTTTTCCAACTAAAGTTCAAACACCTGATGTCTGAAACCTAAAAAAGACGAGCTAAAGAACAGAGCTGTGATCTGCCGATCAAGTAGGCGACGGGACTAATGTCACGATCAAGTTGCGCATGGAATTTTTTACAAAATTTGGGGGAAATTATAAATAGCCTAAAGGAGAGAGAAAATGTAGTTTTTTTATATAGAGAAAACAGACTTTTTGAATATTAGCTTAGAAATTTACTTTTCTTTTAATTTTGGGGTTTTGAACAATCTTGTAATTGACAATTGAGGGTTCAATTCAAACTGGGTGTTGAAGATTGTTGTTGATTATCAATACTTTGATGACTAAAAACATAATTGGTATAATTTCTTTCCCTTTTATGATTCTTGGCTAAAATTTCAATTCTAGGGATGTGATTATAGAATGGGATGTTAACTATTTTTTGTGGGTTTAGTGTCTTACTCTATTTTTCTACTGTTTATTCATGGATTTGAGCTATTTAGCATGAGTTCAATTTATGGGTTAAGGTTGGAAACTTAGTCCTAACTTAGATATTTGGTGGATGCTTGAAAGAGATTAATTGTAGTGGGTAAATAGCTTAATACTTGCAAATTGGATTTGATTGTTGTAGTTTGCTCGAAAGAGAAATTATAGTTCCATTTCAAATTGTCAAATTTGCTCAAAAGAGAGATTTTAGTAATGTTTTGGGTTGATTTGTAGTTTCACATAGATGACCCCGAAAATACATTCTATGATATGATTCATTAAGATCGAAAGAAGAATTGTGTTGTTGATGATTATCCAATCCATGATTATTTAGCATTATTGAACACTCCTTGTGGTATTCAACCCTAACTCTTTTGTTGGGTATTTATATTGCTAGTGATCACTTACTCCTTTAATTTTCATTGTGAGTAATTTGAGCGTTATAAAAAATAGTTTTGTTGTCGGAGAGTGATGACTAAGAATTTAATTTGTGAAGTTAATTTGTGAACTTGTTTGTTTGTAGTAGAATATATATTTTTTGTGTTGTTGTTGTGTCCCATTTCCAGGTGGAAATATGAATGCATATGACAGTAACAATATAGTAATTACGGGAAAAATAATAATGTTGGAGATATGGATGACATGAATCTGATTGTCATAAAGAGTGTTAGAGCAATTTGATAACCCCCTAGTCCGAGAAATGTTATTCACCTTAACCGAGCCAATGTTGTTGCTACTCCCAATGAGAGGGATGTTTAGAGGTCTTGCTCATGAACACTCTCACGACCATCTCCAAAAGTTTGTGAATATTTTTAGGCCTTTCACTGTTGAAAGAATCAGGTAAGAGTACATACGATTGAGGATATTTCCTTTCTCCTCAATAGGAGAAGCAACTAAGTGGTTGTTCGAACTACCGCAAGATTTCATAACTTTGTTGGAGGAACTAAAGGACGTTCCTTGAAAGGTTTTTTCCTCATTCAAAGATAGTTAAACTGAGAGACAAAATTCAAAATTTCAAATGAATAAATGGTGAACCCATTCATGAAACATGGTTGCATTTTAAAAGGTTAATGATACAGTATCCAAATCATGCCATTCCGAACAGGTTGTTGTTGCAATATTTTTAACAAAGCTTTGACATAGTGAACAAAGGGTTGGTTGACCAACTAATTCAAGAAGGAATTGTGGTACAACCATTTGCACTGGCTTCAAGGATACTCAATGAAATGCCAAAATTTAACCGTACTTTGCACACTATTGAAGATCAAGTGTCTCCTCCACAGTTGAGTATGACCAAAGAGCAAGAGAAGAAGAACCGAGAACGTGATGAGAACATAGCCAAGATGATTGTTCAACTTGTTGTGTTGTCAATGTATGTTATGGGAGATGGTACTAAATTTGTAAATGTGGTTGATATGAGTCATAAGAATGCTAAGTTAGAGAGAACATATAATGATGACATTCAATTGAGAAGCGGTTGAATAAGAGATTTTTGTTTAAGCCATCCAAGGTTAAACAAAAATCAAGGTTGGAACGAAAGTAGTGATGGTAGCTGGGAAGATGTTTATTGGTGTGATAAAGGTGAAACTTGGAATAAAGTGAGTATGATAAAGAGAGATATGTGTCCCTTCATGACTTAACCAAGACAAAGAGACAACAAACCAATCTGGAAATTGCTCGGACCAAGGAGTTTCTAGCAAAGATTTTTGATAAGGTGGAGGGGTCCAGTATGATATTGCATGAGATGAGGAATGATTGCTCATCATTGAAAAATACGGCCACTTCCCATTCGCCATCAATTAAGTACCTTGAAGAGAAAGTGGGACAGATCGGCGCTATTGTGTATTCAAGTTCGAAAGGAGTATTGGCTCATCATTTCTTTGCTGATTCAAAGATTGATACCCAAGTGCCGGTCATAGTAACTGGAAGTTGTAAGATTTTGCACAATGAGTCATTGATTAACAAACTTGGCGACAAAAATGTGGCTGCCAATCATGAGTAACCCAAACATGGGGATGAACCATGAATGGATGATGTTGGAAATGATCCAAAAGTAAATGATATAGGTGGTAATGTAATTGCTCCAACTGCTCAAATCCCAATCAAAATAACTCCTCCCTTTCCTCAACGATTGAGGAAGAAAGACAATAGCGCAAAGTTTAAAAAAATCTTAGGGGTAGTTAAGGATTTATCGGTAAATATTCCTTTAGTGGATGTGTTGTTTGAAATGCTCGATTATGTAAATTTTATGAAGGAGCTGATCACAAAGAAGCGGTTGATAGAATGTGAAACTATTGAGATCCCTCAGACTTGTAGTTTCATCATGAAAAATAATGAAATCGTAAATAAGGATTATCCTGGGTTTTCACCATATCATGCACCATTGGAATGCATCAATTTCCCAAGGCTTTATGTGACCTTCGAGCAAGCATCAATTTAATGCCTTTGAAGGTGTTCAATAAACTTGGGCTAGAGGAACCAAAGACTACTAATAAGGCTATTGATGGCGGACCGGTCAATCAAAAGGCCAGTAAGGGTGGTGTATGATGTACTAGTAAATGTAGATAATTTGGTATTCTTAGCTGACTTCATGGTATTGGATTGTGAAATTGATGATGAAGTTCCCATTATACTTGGTAAGCCACTCTTATCTACCGGAAATGTCTTAGTCGATGTCGAGGGGGGAGAGTTGAAATTCTTAGTGAATGAAGAAGAAGTCAACTTTAACATTTGCAAATCCATGAAGTACCCAAGTGACATTCATGTGGTTTCTCACCAAGACTAAATTGATGAAGACGTGGCAAGTATCGATGAAGCAACTTATAGTGGAGAAACATTGGTTTTGGTATTGCTTAATTAGGATGAACAAGAGATAAGTGACTATGATGAGGGTGTTTCTGCCCTTGTCGGTGTGGGATCCTTCATATCTAATCTAAAGAATCTAGACATTGATTTGTCAAATCGAGAGGTGCCACCAGCCAAGCCATCCATAATAGAACCCCCAAAATTTTAGTTAAAAGTGCTTCCTTCATATCTTCGGTACATATTTTTGGGGGTTGAGAATACATTGCCGATAATAATTGCAAACGGCTTAGAAGAATGGGGAGTGGATGCGTTGATTAGGGTTTTGAAGAAACACATTAGAGCTTTGGGATGGTCTATTACAGAATACTGGGGATCTCCCCGGGTATTTGTACTCATAAAATTCATTGGACAAAAGGTTGTAAGCCAAGCATAGAGCACCAATGGAGGTTAAATCCTTCGATGAAGTAGTGAACTTCGATGGAAGTATGGCTACGTTGGTGATTCACCAAACATGTTTGGCGAACCTGACTAAGTTTGCCTTCTTGGACAAAAATTCCTGAAAAAGAGTATTATCCATTTTGACGAGCAATGAAATAATTCAGTAACTCACTGCTCTCTCTCGGTGAACATCATTAAGTTTGCCGACCTTGGTAAGGAATTCTATGATTTCTACAATCATAGTTTGCAAGTTGCACTCTTTCTACGATTCATCGACCCGGTAGGCGATCTCAGTTGCACCTCGCCTAAATGGAAACTCAACTAGACTTCATCTAACTAGAAGACACTTAGCTGATTTCTCTTTCTTTTTACTTTTTGCATTGAGGACACTGCATTTTTCTTTTTGGTAGGGTGAGGGATACTTATAGGTCTTACCCCTTTATTTTTGCTTGCATTTGATTTCATTTTCGCCTCTCTAGAAATTGCCCCATGATTCTTGGATTAGTGATGTTGATTGATGTTACTTGTCTTCATTGTTGATATTCAAGAATCAATTTTGTCCAATATTGATTTCTTGGGTAGTGCTCTTGATGAAAAATGTGTTTTGTGTTGGAAGTGTCGTGTGTGGTGAGATCCTATTTAAAGCATACTTCTTTATTCCTAGAATTTGCCGTGTTAGTGTAATTGTTTAGCCTTCGTGAAAAGAAATAGATGTTCTTGGAGACAAATTTTGGGAGGGAACCCAAATCTTCATACCTTTTGTGACTATCTTGTGAGGGGTGCAACCATATTGGCATCATTTGAGCTAATACCGTTTATTGTCAACCTCAGTGAAGCCTCTTGAACCAAATGTGTTCCGAAATTCTCACTCATTAATCCTTTTCTAAGAATTGGTTTGCTTAATTAGCCAACTTAGGCCAAAGGCCTAAGTTGGGAGTGTTGAAAGGAAGGAGGAAAGAGAGCCAAGTGAAAAAAACAAGAAAAAAAAGTAATACCTCAACCTTGAAGTTTAGAGCAAAAAGAAGGAACCCATCCTTGTTAAAAAAGAGCAAAAACATGAAAATGGAATGAAAAGGAAAGTCTTGATGAAATAAAATAGATTTTCAATAAATTGAATGAAAAATTGAAGATTGAATCTCCAAATGAAAAGAATGAAAAGAACTTCATAAGAGGTAAAGATGAGTGCAACAATTCTTTGTAAAGTTGAATTCAATGAGCCAAATTGACCATATAATTATCCTCAACCCCATTACAAGCCTGAAAATACCCAGAGATCTTGCTTAAATCGGGTTGTGTGATGAATGAAAAATATAGGCAAACCTATGGGATGAAGCTTGCTAATATTTCTCTTTCGGAGAGTATCACGACCCAAGGGTATCCCCTAGATATAACATGGCGTATAGGACCCCGAGAGACCTCATACAAGCCACTTAGCATAAGAAATAGAACAATAGAGGTAAAACAATAGTCCAAGTCCAATAGTTTTACAAAAGAAAAGCAGAAGTCTAAAACACTTATCTCAATAGCCATCTAATACAATAGAATGAAATTGGGACTAGCCCATAAATCATGTCCTAAAACTGGAATACAATGGATAAAATTGAAAAAATAAAAAATCCATCCTCGAAGCATGAGGACTCACCAAAGCTCGGGAACCTCGTAATCAACCACTAGCCACGAAACTGAGAAACCTGACTGTCAGACCCTACATTTGGGTAAATGTAGGCAAGAGTATCCGTTAAGACAAAATAATGTATCAAGTATGATAGCTATGCATAAAACATTTAAAACATGCTAAAAGGGAATATTTCATGATATGTAATTGACCAAGCTAAAACGTGATATAAAAGGGTTAGAAAACATAAGTCATAAAACATGGTCAATGCAAGCTAACATCATTTGAAACCTTTGAAAACATATGAGATACTTCTTGAAGTAACTTTAGTTCATTATTAATGTGGGGGATTAGCCTTAACCGACATAGATACCATGTCAGCTATAACATGATCCCCGGTGTCTCCCATACCTAAAAAGGTTGTTCTACTTGCCAAGGTAAGGACCATAACTTCTAGCTTAGGTGGATCCACTAGCTAATGTCTATCTAGATAATCTTCCTATGGGGGGCACATAGGTATGGGATAAAGAGATTGCTTCTAGAAATACGGTCTCTACTAACAGAAGAGCTTCCATCTCAATATCTCCTTGGTACTAAGCATACATCCCATGGAATAGTCATTTCTTACTTTTCCTTATTATCCATGGAATGGCACGTCATCTTGGCAATCAAAGCTAAGTCATAATTCATGAAAATGTATCATTCAATAACCAATCCTAGCTAAGTCATTAGGATAGCTCTTAATCTTTGATTCAATTAGGTGAGAAGACATTTCAACCTTAGAATCCTTATTATGTGAGAAAACCTTTCACATCATGCTTTTATGTGTATATGAGAAAATCCTTTCAATAACAAATCATCATCATCATCATTGATACTTTACTCTCAAAGCACCCTTAAAACATTTGCATAGATTTCATAAGAATATGCATAATTCCATAATTTACCTTTCAAGGTTCAAAACTCCCTCACAATCATCAACATTTAGAAAACATGGGTTATATATTGATTTCATCATAAATTCATGTAATTCTATCAATACATGCTTGATTTCATAAAACTCTTCATTTATAATCAAAATCTCACATCACATGATCATAACTTGAAAACATGGGGATTACATGGGTTCATGGGGGGAATCATCATCAAATCATAGTATTTCATCAATTCATGCATCAGAGATCATAATTTAATTATTTAAATTAATAATCAAGAGAACCCATGACAATTGAAGAAAATGCTAACTCAATTGGGGATTTCTAACTTTGAAAATAGAGGAATTTGGGAACTCCATGAATGGAAGGAATCCATGGATGAAAAAGATCATACCTTGAAGTGAATTGCTAATCTTCAATGGAGGAATTGAGACTTAGATTGAAACCCTAGGTTGAATTTTTCTTCTTCAGGCTTTCTAGAGAGAGAAATATTTGAGAGTTCTTCTTTTTGGTGAATTTTAAGAGAATGGGGTGAATGAACTAGTTTGGGGGTTGAAATTACTTATATAGGGGTCTTAGTGAAGAGTAAAACGACATAGTAAAAAAATTAAAATAATCTGAAAAGACTTTTAAGACCCTAACTTAAAAATTGAAAAGAACTCACGCTGGAGCTCGCATGTCACGCCCCGAAGCTACCCCCAGGACGCGGACACGGGACCTAGGATCACGAGTGACCCCAAGCTAACCCTGAGCTAGCATATTCTAAGCATACTAAATAAACTGAAGTAAAGAAATACTATGCGGAAGCTAAATCATGAGATAAACTGAAATGATGGGGAATACCCATAAACTATCTAAGTATATAAAATTGAGAGTTTAACAACAACTGAAAGGTCAAACTCAATTGCTAAACCTAATTCTAACTATGTCTGAAATAAAGCCTCTAACTGACTAGAAATGCTAGGACATGCCCCAGCTAAATCTAGCAAAAAGTGAAACTAAAGACTGAAAGTAGAAGGATAATCATGTCAATCATCCTCGAAGAATGAGGACTCACCACTGAAGCTGCTGATCTGGAGATCGGGAATCGATCTATGCATGATCTGAATGCTGAGGACCTGAACCTACATCACGAGAAGATGTAGCGCAGAGTATGCGTCAGTACTTGAAAGGTACTAAGCATGCAGGATAGAGTAAAGTTGAATAATAACATAACTGAACAAAGCATATAACTGAGCAATGATATGATATAAGGATGGTACTATAATGAGAATACTGAACATGAACTAACTGAATGCAATGACAAAGTTTATAACATGTTGAGACTGAAATCTGACTGTAACTGATAACATGGTCAATGCAATAGAATCTGACTGTGAGGGAGCTTCTAATAACCGACATAAAACCACATGAGCGAAATATGGAGTCCGATGTATACGCCCTATCGAGAGGACCCAATATACCCTGCCAGAGGTATAGAGGCATGACTGGCGTGATCACTAAAATGATGCCCATAGAGGGGACTTACAACCTACGGGTCACGTAGTTCTGGGACTATGAGGGTGACTGACCCTAGTCCAACTCGATATTAAGTCTACTCCCAACAGATTTTGTAAATAACACATTATGCCTGAATTTCTATAATACTGGATAGCTCAAAGTACGGACATGCTAACTGAAAATGCAACATTAATGTACAGATAATGGAATATTAGAATCTGAGGAATGTATATCTGAAATAACTTACCTACCATGTGTAATTCATGAACTAAAAGAACTACATAGCTAGGGTTCTGAGTTTATGAAAGAATCTACGCAAAACAATACTAAAATCATGATAATCTGATTAGGAACATTAAAGTAACTAATTCATAATGATCTGCTGAAATTCTTGAAACCCTAGGTCTAGATAATATGAAGGGAATCAAGAATCTGACTGAATTCTAGGGACCTAATGGGTGAAAGGAACCCACTAGTGAAATCCCACATACATGGTGATGAATTCCACGAAGAAATCTTTCGATCTCGGGGATGGAACGGATGAAGACTCGCTGCGTTCTTGAACTAGGGCTTGGTCGACTCTTTCTCCTTCTTCACATTCAACTTGATGAATTTTAGGAGAATGAGTTGACTTGGGTAAGTTCTAATTTAGTTAGTAGGCTAAAACTGATCAAAACCACGTAGTTTAGGGTTCCAACATATAAGGAAAATACCAGACGACCCCTGACTTAAAAGATGTCGGGGCTACCGACGGAACTGACCGATGGTTCGTGGACTGACCCACGGTCCGTGCTGGTCAACCGTCAATGGGGTTCTGGGGCCTCGATCCACGGTCTATGGCCTGACCTACAGTCCGTGGGTCCAGCCGTGGGTCATGCCTTAGAAGATTTTCTGGGCTGAGTCTGGGACGGGTTACAGGTGGTGAACCACGGACCACCAGGATGGACCGCAGGTCACCCTACGGTCTGTGAGTGGCAACCGTGGGTTTCACCTGCAGCTTCTGAAATCTGCATTTTTGGTAGTTCTAGTATACGGGGTGTTACATTATCTCCCCCTTGGGAACATTCTTCCTCGAATGAAGACTAAACTAGCTGAAGATGG
Source organism: Solanum etuberosum (assembly GCA_029582245.1). NCBI lineage: Eukaryota > Viridiplantae > Streptophyta > Magnoliopsida > Solanales > Solanaceae > Solanum > Solanum etuberosum. The sequence continues at coordinate 5,793 of JAJONR010006852.1, read as the reverse complement.
AGGGAAAGAGCTGGAAACCCTACTACAAATTTCTAGAAACTAATTTTTGATTGAACTGAGTTCCAAGGACATGCAAATACGCTGAAAATGCAAGTACAAACTGAATGAAAATGATATTAATACTGAATCTGCGCATAAATGACTGAAAAACTGAAGAGGAACTATTACCTCAAGCTGGAATGGAATCGGAAGGAAAGAGATGAGCATACTTGGCCTTCATGGCTGCTTCTGCTTCCCAAGTAGCTCCCTCTACGGACTGACTCCTCCACAAAACCTTAACTGAAGCGACTTCTTTGTTTCTCACCCTTCTAACCTGACGATCAAGAATATCAACTGGCACATCCTCATAAGTGAGACTATCTTTCACAGCCACACTCTCTAAAGGTACTATGGATGATGGATCACCCACACACTTCTTCAACAACGAAATGTGAAAGACCGGATGCACTGCTGCTAGTTCTGCTGGTAATTCTAACTCATAAGCCACTTTACCAACTCTTTTCAAGATCTTTTAAGGGCCTACATATCTTGGACTGAGCTTCCCTTTCTTGCCAAATCTCATCACCCCTATCATAGGTGACACTTTCAGGAAAACCCAATCATCAACTTGGAACTCTAAGTCCCTTCTCCTTACATCTGCATAGGACTTCTGGTGACTCTGGGCTGTGTTAAGTCTATCTCTGATGAGCTGCACTTTTCCCATAGCATCGTGAACCGAATCTGGCCCTATCAAGGTTGTTTCACCTACTTCAAACCAACCAACTGGAGATCTACATCTATGCCCATACAATGTATCATAAGGGGCCATTTGAATGCTAGAATGGTAGCTATTATTGTAGGCGAAGTATATAAGAGGAAGGTGATCATCCCAACTACCCTTGAATCGATCACACAAGCTCTCAACATGTCTTCTAAGGTATGAATGGTACACTCTTCCTGACCATCCGTTTGCGGTTGAAACGCTATGGTAAGATTAACCTGAGTACCAAGACCTTTCTAAAATGATTTCCAGAAATGAGAGGTAAACTGAGGACCTCTATCTGAGATGATAGAAAAAGGAAACCCATGCAACCTGACTATCTCATTAATGTAAATCTTGGTGTAGTCCTCTGCCGAATGTGTAGTCTTAATAACCAAAAAGCGCGCAGACTTAGTGACTCTATCAACTGTCACCCAAATGGAGTCATGTTGTCTGCGAGTATGAGGTAAACCTGTAATGAAGTCCTTATTGAGCACTTCCCACTTCCAAGTACGAATGTTGTTCTCTTGAGTCACACCCCCTGGTTTTTGATGTTCTACCTTCACTTGCTGACAATTGGGGCACTTAGCCACAAAATCCTCTATATCCCTTTTCATACCATTCCACCAAAAGACTTCCCACATATCATGGTACATCTTAGTGGCGCCTGGATGAATAGAATACCTGAAGTTATGGTCTTCTGCAAGAATCTGTTGTCTCAACTCACCCACCTTAGGAACACATAATCGACCCTGATAGCGAAGCACACCATCTCCCCCTTGGGAGAATACCTCAACTCTCTGCTGATGGACTACACCCTTTAGTTGAAGAAATATCGAATCACTGTCTTGCTTTTCCTAAACCTCCGCTACCAAAGAAGATTCTGACCCATTCTGAATTGTTACACCCTCATCTAATATGCTTATAAGGTGAACTCCCAAGCTAGCAAGCATGTGAACATCCTTTGCTAGTTCTTTTCTTTCTTCCTCAACATGTGCTACACTACCCACAGATAGTCTGCTAAGGGAATCTGCTACTACATTGGCCTTACCAGGATGGTAAAGCACATTCATGTCATAGTCCTTGAGGAACTCAAGCCATCTTCTCTTGTGAAGATTCAACTATTTCTGGGTGAACACATAGTGAAGGCTTTTATGCTTTGTGAACACATCTACGTGAACACCATCTAAGTAGTGTCTCCAAATATTTAGGGCAAATACTACGGCTGCAAGCTCGAGGTCATGAGTCGGATAATTCTTCTCATGCACCTTAAGCTGTCTAGAAGCATAAGTTATAACCTTACCTCGCTGCATCAACACACAACCTAGGCCAACTCTGGACGCATCACAATAGATAACATAACCGTCTTAACCCTCTGGTAGAGTCAAAACCGGAGCTGTAGTCAACCTAGTTTTCAGTTTTGCGAAGGTTTTCTCACAATCATCTGACCACTGAAACTTAACCTTTTTCTAAGTCAACTTAGTCAATGGAGAGGCTATGGATGAAAATCCTTCCACGAACCTTCTGTAATAACCTGTTAAACCCAAGAAACTTTTGATATCTGTAGGAGAGGTAGGTCTGGGCCATAGTTTCACTGCTTCTATTTTCTGCGAATCTACTCGGATCCCTTCGCTATATATTATATGCCCGAGGAAAGTAACTGATTGTAACCAAAACTCACATTTGCTAAATTTAGCAAACGACTGGTGATCTTTGAGAGTTTACAGAACAACTTTCAAATGAATCGCATGTTCTTCCTCATCAATAAAGACGATAACAAACAAGTCCAAATACTGCTTGAACACTATGTTCATCAAATCCATGAAAGCTGCAGAGCATTGGTTTGTCCAAATGGCATAACTATAAAATCATAATGACCATACCGAGTTCTGAAGGCTGTTTTTGGAATGTCACTATCCCTGACCCTGAGCTGATGATAACCGGATCTGAGGTCTATCTTCGAAAAATGACTAGCACCCTGAAATTGGTCAAACAAGTCATCAATCCTGGGGATAGGGTATTTATTCTTGATGGTGACTTTGTTCAACAGGCGATAGTCAATGCACATCCTGAGAGAACCATCTTTCTTTTTCACATATAACACTGGCGCACCCCATGGAGAAATACTAGGTCTGATGAAGCCCTTATCTAGAAGGTCTTTCAACTGCTCTTTTAATTTCTTAAGCTCGGCTGGAGCCATTCTGTTAATAGGAATAGAAATAGGCTGGGTATCTGGAAGGAGATCAATTCCAAAGTCGATTTCCCTTTCAGGAGGAACTCCGGGAAGATCTTTTGGAAACACTTTTGGGAACTCATTAACTACTGGAACTGACTCAAGACTTGGGGTTTCAGAGCTTGAATCCTTAACCCGAACTAGATGATAGAAATAACCCTTAGAGATCATTTTTCTGACCCTAAGGTAAGAAATGAATCGACCCATAGGCGCTAAGCTACTACCCTTCCAATCTAAGATTGGTTTGTCTGGAAACTAAAAATGAACACTCCTAGTTCTACAATCGACTGAGGCATAACAGGAATGTAACCAATCCATGCCTAGAATGATATCGAAGTCTACTATTTCTAACTCTACAAGATCTGCTGAGGTGACTTTCTCAGAGACTGTGACAAGGCAATTTCTGTATACCCGTCTAGCTATAACTGGGTCACCGACTGGAGAAGAGACTGAGAAGGGTTCTGAGAGAGTTTCTGGACTAACATCGAATTTGACTGCTATATAAGGAGTTACGAAGGAAAGAGTATCCCCTGGGTCTAACAGAGCATAAACATCTAAGTTAAAGATTATTAACGTACCAGTGACCACATCAGGAGAATATTCCTGATCCTGGCGATCCTGAAGAGCATACAACCTGTTTTGGCGCTGACCGCCACTTGTACTAGATGAGTTACCCTGCTGAGTCGGGCGACCTACTGGTACTACTGAAGTTGTGGACTGAGCTCTACCATTATTACCTCCTTGACCCTGCTTAGAAGAAGGACAATCTCTCAGCCTGTGACCAGTCTGACCACACCCAAAACATCCTTCCTTTCATGCAAGACACTCGCTCAAATGGTTCTTACCACATTTAGGACAAGTTGGGTAGGTTCTAGTACCTGAAACACTCCCCTGAGACTTAGAGCCTGAGGCCCTACCTTTATGATCCTATCGAAACCTGGAGGATGGAGCACTAGCTGATGAAGGTGTTGGGACTGAAGATTTTTGCTGAACTTTCGAGCGATATTCACCACCCGATTTCTGTTGAGAATATTCATAGCTGCCTGTCCTAGCCTTTTTGTTCTCCTTGGCCTGTTCCCTAAGCTTATCTCCCTCAACCAATTGAGCATGAGTCATGAGCCTAGAGAAGTTCATATTTTCCAGTAACATAGCATTTTTGCACTCTGTTTTTACTAAGTCTGACACTCCATACAAAAAATTGTTCATTTGAGCCCCAGAATCGACAACCATGTGAGGAGCATATCTGGAGAGTTGGGTGAACCTGATTCCATAGTCTTGGACAGTCATGTTACCTTGCCTCAAATTCATGAACTCCTGAGATCTTGTCTCCCTCAACTCTCTTGGGAAGAACCTATCCAGAAAAGTCTCACTAAAGCATTCCCAAGTGATAGGAGCTGCATCTGTACCCCTGTTCTCTTTCCATTGAGTAAACCAGATATAAGCCACATCCTTAAGCTGGTAAGATTCCAACTCAACCCTATCATTACCAGTCACTTGCATCACTCCAAATATCTTCTTGACCTCATATGTGATGTTTTGGGGATCGTCACCAACTTGTGACCCTAAAAACTCAGGTGGATTCATCCTAACAAAATCACGAACTCTAGATGCAGCTGACCCAACATTAGCATTTACAGGAGCTGGAACCTGCTAGTTGTTCTAGTTAGTCACACTCTGAGCCAAAAGTTGGATAGCATTCTGAAACTCTGCATATGAAACTTCCTGATCTGGGATTGGAGGAGTTGCGTCAGCATTCCTTGCGTTAGCTCTACAAGGAGGCATGATCTGAAATGTATAACAACGAGTTAGAAAGAGATCATACCAACGCATGATAAGGATATAAAGAAAGTGAGGCTTTCCTAAAACACTTCGTAGCTTCCCCCTCTTTAGATGTGGTGCACTTCACACCCATGAAAAGGACTCTACTTAGTGCGGCTTTCCAAACATCCTAGGAATCTTAAACCTAATGCTCTGATACTAAGTTTGTCACCCCCCGAGGCTACCCCCTTGGCGTAAACACATGACCTGTGATCACAAGTGACCCCAAGCTAACCCTGAGCTAGCATATTCTAAGCATACTAAATAAATTGAAGTAAAGAAATACTGTGCGGAAGCTAAATCATGAGATAAACTGAAATGATGGGGAATACCCATAAACTATCTGAGTATATAAAATTGAGATTTTAACAACAACTGAAAGGTCAAACTCAATTGCTAAACCTGATTCTAACTATGTCCGAAATAAAGCCTCTAACTGACTAGAAATGGTAGGACATGCCCCAGCTAAATCTAGCAAAAACTGAAACTAAAGACTGAAAGTAGAAAGATAATCATGTCAATCGTCTTCGAAGAATGAGGACTCACCACTGATGCTGCTGAACTGGAAATCGGGAATCGATCTATGCGTGATTTGAATGATGAGGACCTGAACCTACATCATGAGAAGATGTAGCGCATAGTATGCGTCAGTACTTGAAAGGTACTGAGCATGCAGGATAGAGTAAAGCTGAATAATAACATAACTGAACAAAGCATATAACTGAGCAATGATATGATATAAGGATGGTACTATACTGAGAATACTGAACATGAACTAACTGAATGCAATGACAAAGTTTATAACATGTTGAGACTGAAATGTGACTGTAACTGATAACATGGTCAATGCAATAGAATCTGACTGTGAGGGAGCTGCTAATAACCGACATAAAACCACATGAGCGAAATATGGAGTCCGATGTATACGCCCCATCGAGAGGACCCAATATACCCTGCCAGAGGTATAGAGGCATGACTGGCGTGATCACTAAAATGATGCCCA
>JAJONR010006851.1:0-43618 GCA_029582245.1 Solanum etuberosum | reverse complement strand
GCATAGCATCAAGCACACTATTAATTAGTGTCAATCTTCCACCCAATGATAGGTATTGACTTCTCCAATTTGCCAGCTTTTTTTCACACTTCTCCACCGTTGCATTCCATATGTTCTTTGACTTGCTGTTTGCACCTAGAGGCATCCCTAGGTAAGTGGTAGGCATTTCTCCCACTTTACCTCCTAAGATGCCAGCCAATCTGTTGATTTCTGGGACTTCATTCACTGGGTAGACAAAACTTTTGCTCCAGTTTATATGTAGTCCAGAGACGGCTTCAAACAATATAAATATGATTCTTAGATGCTTTAGTTGATCTTCCTCTGCACCACAAAACACTAGGGTGTCATCAGAATACTGCAAATGGGAGATAGCTAAACCCCTGGTGTCACTATCATTCGTCCAGAAACCTCTGATCGTGTTGTTTGATTGTGTTGTTTTCAACATGTCACTTAGTCCTCCCATAGCTAGGATAAAAAGGAAGGGGGAGAGGGGATCCCCTTGTCTTAATCCTCTTTCAAAGGGAAAGAAACCAGATGGGGTACCATTTATTAGAACTGAGAATTTGACTGTTCTCACACAGTACTTCAACCAATTTATCCACCAATTTCCAAAGCCTATCCTCTCTAGTGTATACCACATAAAGTCCCAGTTGAGGTGATCATAGGCTTTTTCTATGTCCAACTTACATAGAATCCCAGGAATTTTAGTTATTTTCCTCACATCTACACATTCATTGGCTATAAGTATGGCATCCATGATCTGCCTGCCCTTAATGAATGCCAATTGATGTGTATCCACCAGCTTTGACATCACTTTCTTAAGTCTTTCTGTTAGGACCTTGGATATGATCTTGTAGACACTGCTAATCAGGCTGATGGGCCTGAAGTCCTTCAATTTTGTTGCCCCCATCTTTTTTGGGATCAAAGCTATAAATGTAGCATTGAAACTTTTTTCAAAATAGCCTTGACTATGGAAGTTTTGAATGGCTGCTATCACCTCTACCTTCACCACATCCCAACAATGTATGAAAAAAGCCATGGTAAAACCATCTGGACCAGGAGCCTTGTCTCCTGCAGTTATTATAATCTGATGAGCAACTATCTTCCCATCTCTCTTCTTATCCATCTAAACCACCCCAGTATCCTCAATGTCATGATTTAACCACTGAACTCATCGGATTTTTACTTTTGTTTACATGGAAAAAGCATTAAGGATAAAGGGAAGGCAAAAAAAAGCACCAGAAACAGAAACAGACAGCATAAAGAACCCTTGCCTGTACACTTCCAGGTCCAGCAACCCATCTTCTAGAAAGAGTAGTAACCCGAAGTCTCATTTGTCCGCTAGGGTGCTGATAACTGGAGAAGAATATTTTTGATGTCAGGAAATGGTTGATCAGAGACAAACAAACTGGTCAGTACTTCTCAAGAAATAATAAGCTAAGTTCATACTATGTCAAAAACTGGAAATAAAACTGCGGATTTGCAGATTGAGCAATTGCATCCGGGCTCTCCTTCTTGGCAACTTCAAATATTAAACAAAATGTTGAAGTTTTATCAAGACCACACATCTTCCAAGCTGTTGTATTTCCCTGACCTACGACAACCTCAGAGCACAAAGGACCTTTCTGTAGAAAGACACCATTAATGAGTACCTAAAAGCTTTGAGAGAAAGCACTTAAATTAGTAAAACATACCTTTTCAAGTGATGCACAAGGACCAATAACTCCCTGAACTTTGATATCTTTTGAGCAATTTACCTCAAAAATACCGCTGCAGACAAACAAAGATACTACCTAAGTTGTAAGACAAGAGTAGGAACTTGATAACATATCAATGCTAAATGAAAATGTTTCAGACCACTCATCAGCATCTGGAGTGGAATTTTGTGCAGAACTATGTATAACATGTTAACATTGACATAAAAGTAACAAAAGAAAGTTCCAATCAATGGTCGCATATTGATTTGCAATCAAAATAAAGAAACTTATTGTAAACATAGTTAAGTTGAATTCATCAGGCTGTGGTATGAGAGCTCAGTATTAACCGTCAATCAATCAAATCATCTCGTATTGTCAAGCCCAAGTGAGTTTGCTTAGAAGCTGATCTGAAGCACTAAACTACCCAAATCAGTTAGGCCCCCTCTATACCACCCATCCCCTCCCCTTCTCTGGTTACTCGCATCATCATTCCCAACTCTTGGTTGAATTGTGCTTTCGCCAGCAAGCACTTCCTCTGTGATAACACATTTTTTCCACCGCCCATATTCATCTTTATCCCACCACTATAGCCTTTGAATGTTGTTCTCTCTAATTCCCCAAGTTTGCCCATCATTTTCTCAACCAAAAACTGCATCTAGTTTATCTCTCTCTACCATATCATCAGACTAATAAATTAAATATTCTGGCAGAATACCTAAGGACCCCCCTAAACTTGGTACGAATCATTAGTTACACACTTAAATTATATGTAATCTTAATTACCCCCTGAACTTGGCTAATTGATAGCCTTTAGCCCTTTACCCCACAAGATCTCATCCTAAGAGAGTGGGAGATACACTCGTCTGCTATGTGGATTCTTTGCCCACATAGCATCATTAAAAAGATACTTTTTTAAAATTCATTAATTTTTTAGATTTTTTCGGGTCAAATTAGCAAAATAACTTGGCTAGAACTTCACTTTCAGGCGAAAATTTTTATTTGGCTAAAAGTAATAAATTTCAGTCAATTCTTTTGTAACAGATTATACCCGAAAAATAGAAATACGTTGTTGAAACAGATGGTCATTAAATCTAAATAAGATAGAATAAGAATATACAGTTGGAACTTAATTACTTTGCTGAAAATAAAGGAGCTAGCTCTAACCAAGTAGTTCTTTTATAGATTTGGTCAGAAAAAGAAAAATATAATAGTTGAAATCAATAGTCATCGCATCTAAAGAAGAAATAAAAAAGAAGTACAAAGTCACAACTCCATTATTTTGGTTAAACCTTTTTAAATTTGACTAAAAATAATGGAACTTAAAGTTTTTTTTAAATTGATTTTGGTCTGAAAAGAAAAATACACAATTGAAATACATAGCAATCGCATCTAAAGAAGAAATACATAGTTGATACTTCATAATTTCGGATTAAACTAATTGTATTAACTAAAATGATGGAGTTCGAGTCAATTTTCATTTTTTTACAAGTTGGCCTGAAAAAGAAGAAATATACAGTAGAAACAAATCGTTGGAACAAGTAGTCATTGCATTTGTTAGAATAGTAATAGGTATATACAATCCTACTTAGAATAGGAATAATAATAGTAATAGAAATAGGAATAGTATATAGTGTCCTACTTAGAAAAGGATTGTATTAAAGTGTCCTAGTTGGAAAAGGAGTCTATTGTGGTGTCTATAAATATGGTCTCTGTAATAATGTAGATACAAACAATTCAATAATATTATTTTCCAATATTTCTCACATGGTATCAGAACCTCTACAAACTTGGTAGAGAATTAAAGAGCTTCCGCTACAGGAGGGTGGATATTACCCATATATGCCACCCGTCTGGCCAATGATTATGTTAACAAAAGTAAGGTCAATCGTATATGCATGAACCCCATATTCAGGGGAAGAAAACTCAGTCAGATAGGTCATCAATTTCCTATGACTTTATAGGGCTGTTTTGTGTCAACCCCATATCCGTCAGTATTTGTAGCAACGTGCCATCTTTTCGGTGACTACTTTTTCATATTCAATTTGTGCAGCACCATGCCATCATTCCGGTGACTACTTTCTTATATCTAATTTGTGTAGCACTGTGCCATCATTCCGATGACTACTTTTTCATATTTAATTTGTGTAGCACTGTGCCATCATTCCGGTGACTACTTTTTCATATTTAATTTGTGTAGCACCGTGTCATCCTTCATGTGACTACCTTCTTTGCATTTCTAATTTGCGTAGCACTGTGCATCTCTCTGGACTACTTTTCATATTTAATTTACGTAGTACCGTGCATTTTTCCGAACTACTTTCTCATATCTGAGTTGCATAGCACCGTGTGTCTTTTCGGTGACTCCTCATATTTGATTTGCATAGTTCCATTCGTCTCTCTGGTGACTCCTCAAATCTTATTTGCGTAGGGGTTGTGCCATCATTCCGATCCTACCCATATAATTTCTCTTTTACAGTAGGGTTGTGCCATCTTTCTAACCCTACCCATATTGTTTCGTTTTTTAATAGGATCATGTTGTCAGTCCGATCTTTCCTTTATAATTTCTATTTTTTAGTTGGGTCATGTCATCATTCCGACCCTCCCCATATAATATTATTTGTTAGGTTGTGACCACTTTTAGCCATCAAATCTAATACTCCAGCATATGAGCATGTTCCGACCAGTTTTTTCAGTGACTTTCTTGTTTAATATCGACTCGATATTGATTCCAACATGATCCATATACTTTATACTAGATTTTGAGCATTTTCCGGCAACTGTTGCATTAAGAAGTCTATATAGAGCAACCACCTAATTCTGTTGCTCAGGGGGAGTTTAGTAGCTTGTATGTCAATTATGTAAGTCACTCTATGGTTTGAAACACTCTGTGCAAGCTTGATTTGGGAAGTTTAACACTATAATTTATCACTCTGTGTTTTATCGGCATTATGCATCAAATACAGTATTTTGTGAGAAGACTAAGCACATTGAGATTGACTGTCAATTTTGTGAAGTCGAGTAATCAACTTGTGGATATTTCACCAAACTCCTCATCGGTCCTCGTATTAATTACATTTGTAACAAGCTAGATACATATGATTTGTATGCACTAGCTTGAGGGGGAGTGTTAGAACAGTAATAGGTATATACAATCCTACTTAGAATAAGAATAGTAATAGGAATAGTATATAGTGTCCTACTTAGAAAAGGATTGTATTATAGTGTCCTAGATGGAAAAGGACTTGTAGTGTCAATAAATATGGTCTCTCTGTAATAATGTAAATAAAAACAATTCAATAATATTCTTTTCCAATATTTCTCACAGCATTTAAAGAAGAAATTTTTAAAATGCAAAGTTGGGGTAAATTTGCATTATATATAAAGCTGAAGCAAAAAAGAAATAAGCAATTGTAATAAATAAACCATTGTATATGACTATGTGGCGATTAACGGTTGAAAAGTAGCCTACTTGGGATATTTAAGTTTCTTATGAAGTAAAGCTTACAAACAAATTTGCAAAGATGGTAGAGCAAAAGAAATTCATCAAATGGGGGCCACGGAGATTGATTGGAACCAGATCAAGTAAGAATTAAGTGTTTTCAGATTCACAAAAAATCACAACATCAAGATTCATAAAGGAATTGGCAAAGAATTGAGTCAATATACTGAATTGTGTGCAGATTGTCAAAGTGGAAAGAGAAAAACCAAAACACATTAATAGGCTTAGTGCCATCATAATTACTTGGCAATGACGGAATGATAATGAGATGTCATTAGAGGTATAGAAGTAGAACAAAACATAACAAAGAGACATTATCCAAAAGTTAGATCAGAAATTAGAGGTTCTCAAGTCCTAGATTTCTTCTGGAAATTTCTTTTTGCTTTTTTTAAGAGGCCAGGGTTGGGAAGCAACAAACCAAAGAATGTTCAATTAAACCTTACTTTGATGACAGTCCAAGATCATTGCCACCTGACTGGAATACTTGTTTCAGAGAATCCTTGAAAACACTATGGCCAAAACTTTCTGCCAGAACAACAAGTCCACCAGTTTTCTCACATGCAACTTTAATTTCAGCAAGGCCAACCTAGCATGAAACAGGTTCCATATAAGTAAAAGAAAACAGCCAAACAGAAAATAGCAAGGTGTCACGATCGAGCAAAGAAGTAGAATATCAAGTTATGGCAGTGGCTACATATGAACTCATATGGATTGAGTAAATACCGAAAGAATTAAAATTTGGAGATACTGAAAAAAGGGGAACTTCTGTGTAATAATGATGTTGCACATCACATTACATCAAAGTGTTTCACGAGAAAATCAAACACAGAAAATGATTTGTCATTTCATCAGAAATGAAGGTACTCTCAAGAGACATCGTCATAAAGTTTGTGCGGTCAAATGATCAGCTTGCAGACATATTCATCAAGTCCTCGCGGTCCAAGAACAAGTTATATATGTAGCAAGCTTGGCACATATGATTTGTATGCACCACCAGCGTGAGGGGAGTTTTAGAATCCTAAGAATATTCTAGAGTAAGTGTAAATATAGTAGATAGCTTGATTTATCCCTACTGTAATTACGTAGTAATTTTCTTTTCTTTTTGGAGCATGTAACGTAGTTAGCTATTCACCATCAAAGGATGTGGTGCAGTGGATGGGGCTGCTCCTCCCTTAACTAGAGGTCTCGAGTTCGAGCCTGGTTATGGAAAAATCCTTAGTACGGACTACGGAGCACTCCCCCCAAATGGGGCCCTACGCAGCGCCAATCCAGATTAGTCGGGCTCCAATGCAGGTATTGAACACCAAATGGGAAACCAAAAAATATATAGTTGGCTATTTAAAGCCCAAAAGCTTGAGGAGTTATCAAGATGTATTCTCTCTCAAACTCTCTTCTTACTCACAAAATACATGTGTCATTACAGTTGTAATCCTCTCTTATCAATTGGTTATACATTTATCTATGAATGATTGAACGTATTTCTTTTTTTCACTGTGTTTATATAAGAGCATGGTCATATAAATATCAAATCTCTCTATAAAAGAAAATCCCCGGGTATGAAAGGAGAAACTTAAGCACTCAACCTAGTAGTGACTTTCAATCATCTATTTTATAAACTTGGAACTGATTAAATAAGTGAAAGCATTTATATCAAATTCTGGTGAATATTATTTGATGTTACCTGTTCAAGTGCACAAGCAAAAACATCCAACACATGCCCTTGATGCACAAGTTGCTTTGAAATTCCCTCGTAAAACTTCACAGCCTTATGATACAATGGTGCAGAATCTTTGTCCAGATCCTTGTGAGACCTTATGGGCTCAGACAAAATCTTCGACACAATCTGCAATATTCATTCAATATAAGACAAATCACTCGCAAGTACATGCATGTCGAGTGGCAATTGATAACGAAAAATGACCAAAGATAGGAGTAACATGCACATGATACAGATTTGATATCTGCTATAGACAGGCTTAATATTTTGTAGGCTCTTGTTACTTTAAACTTTTATCATAAAGAAGTTGAAAACCTCTCAATCCAGGTGATAATAATCATTCTAACAGTGAGGAACAAGCAATCAGAATCTAAGCAAGAAGCCGTTGCTTCTTTGGATCCGATTTAAATGATGAAAAATAAAAAGAAAAAAAAAGGAATTTGTATTAGGACTCCTCTTCAAATATACTTTTCCTGTTCTCTACTTTGTTGCTTGTTCTTTTTATTAGTAAGGTAACAATACTTTTTTGTTGCTATATATACTTATCTGGTTAGCAATGACTCTTTTTCTTGTACTAAATATATTACTTTGCTTCTTTTGATTTACTTCTTTCTTCTTCAAGGTGACTATTTTCCCTCCTTCTGGTGTGCAACAATGCAAGTCCTCTTTCTTTGCTCCTGCTTCTGGAATCTAGACTTCTCTTCTTTTTTTTAGTAAGGTAACTTTGTATTAAAACCAGTACTTAGGTAGCACTGAAAAAACCAATTTACAAATGGAATAGATACAGAATATACCAGATATGAAACAAATCCTAAACGGTGCCTAGGACATCTAGGATTGATTCAGTGTTACTAGAATACAGTTTAGGGCACCAAAAACAGAAAAGCAAAATGCATTTTACCATCTACAATTCTTTTTCCCCTTTATTGTATTTCCTCCATAACATTTTCCTTTCTCTTATTCTTGATTTATAGACTGATTATTTGGAAACAAAAAAATCCATTGCATGCTATAAAAATAAATCTTTTACAATTTTATTGTTAATTATTGGAACTGAGAATCAATTGATTGCAGTTATATCCTCCAACATTGTAGAAATTACAGTTTCGTCATACCTATTTTGGAACTTGGAACTAATATTGTCATTATACTCCCTACGTTCTTGTTTATGTGACACAAATTGAATGTTCCAAAAAGAATGACACAATTCTAAATTTGGAAATAAATAGTTTTCCACTTCTCATTTTACCTTTAATCAGAAGTTTTTATAACACACAATGTTATGACATGTTTAAACTTTAAGGCCACAATTTTCAAAAAGTTCATAACCGCACAAATGCTATGGTAGGTTTAAGACCACAAGTTATAAAAGCTTTCATTTCTTTCTTAAACTTTGTGCCAAATAAACTAAGTTAAAAAATTAGAACGAAGGGAGTAGTATTTTGGAAGCTGATACTATTAATGTCAGTTGCTATTTTGACATTATAAATGCTAAATTCATATATTGCACCCAAGTGTGTGGCCCAGTGGTTATGAAGTGGATACCTTGGGCCACGAAGTGACTACAAACTTTGGAGACTAGGGTTCAAATCCCAACTGAGACAAAAAACACTAGGTGATTTCTTCTCATTTGCCTAAGCTTTGGGTGGGCACTCGGTGGAACAGTTGAGGTATGCACAAGCTGGCATGGACACCGCCATTATAAAAAGAGGTGCTCTATTCAAATATTATGTAACTTTTGTTTTCTATAAAGTTTGCTCTTCAATTCAAAGAATCTTCTGGTTTGTTTCTCGCTGCTAGGAGCCTTGTTGTTTATGTGCATTTGCCTTTTAGATACACTAAGTTTTACCTCCATCCGCTCAGAAAAAAGATAACAAAGGAAAATGTACGGCTATTCATCCTAGTTTTTGAATGCTATGCCATGATTTAACATGAGAACCTAAAAACAACCTTACATCATCATAGAGCCTAAAGAATAGTGAACTTTTAACAAAGGGTGTGCATTAAGCAACCCTTTCTCAACAATTTAAGTGAGAATACAAATGGCATGTACTAAGTGCAACCTTGCAGATTAAATGCAGTGTAAACCAGTCATTTTGACAAGTAAATAATGTCTTTTCAATTGTTTTCTTTTGGGGGATAGTTTCATTTGTTTATTCTTTCACTAAGACGAAAAATGTGGCTTCCACCCTCAAACACCTCACAAAAAAAATTAGAAAAAAGTCCTTATAACTTTATCTTATTATAGTCTAAATGAGAAACTCAAATTAAAATTCATATTTAATAACTCAACTAAGAGCTATGACTTACAGCACCTGGCCCTTCTGTTGAGGGCCCACCTAAGAATGCCATAATTCTGGCCCCAGAACCTGGAACACATATACCCAACAAATGAGAAGCCACACTCAATGCTGTACCAGTGCACCGTGCAGCTCGATAATCAGCTGGCACGGGCCAAGGATCTCTTTGAAGCTCCTCTAATATCTGAAAAAAGAGAATTTCAGAAGAAAAATGAAAGTCAGATACAAATCACAAATGGAGTAACAAAACTAGCACTACAATCTAATGGATTGTCAAGGCCATTCACTTAGAACGAAATATCCTATTAGACCTTTCACACTATCATGAGAAAAAATTCAAAATAGTCACTTTTTGGATTGGAGTAAAGTATTCTTAAGTTGAGAGGAATGTTGAATAAACACCATGTTATTATTTATTGACATTTCAGTTAGTATAAAGGTGGAATAAGATTACCCATTTTATGGCACAGAATAATAGATGAAATGTCTCATTTATAAAAACTGTCATTGAACTCGGAAGGCACTGGAGGAAGCATATTTCAGAACATAGTACATCAGCAAACCCAATTGAAGTCAAAAAGGGACAATCATAGAAACCAAGATGAGTGCATTCAGCCACATTCAAAGGTGTAAAATGAATCATTTCTTTTGGGTTTGGTGAGGGAGGGGAGGGGGTAAGTAGTATTCAAACACATCCATTTCCACTAATAAATGCAATATCTATTGTGAAAAATAAATATTTGACAAGACTTACAAGCTGCATTCCCTTTTTCCCATTTACACATTATGTCACGAGTTCTGACAAATGTGCGGAATGTATATAACAGTATTTACATATAAAAAAGCATGATTGAAACCATACCGAGTTGAGTGTAAACTCGCACTCAGATGCAGGCAACAAAAACCTAGAAATACTCTCTTGAGAAAGTCCATCTCTAACCCCAGCAATGACACCTGTGGTTGGTTTAAGCTTATTTGCAAAGAAGCCCATTTGCTCCAACACTTGATCTTTAGAAACTTCCTTTGACCCCTTGAACACATAAACCTTTGGAATCTGCCCAAACCCCAGCTCATGAACATGCACGTAGGTCCCAAATGTGATAAGGCCAATTAAACAATTCTCGGGCAATGTGCCCACTACCTGCTATCAACAGAAGTAATCATGTCAGTGAAAAATTACTACAAATTACTACAAGGAGAAAAAAGCTTAGGATCTTCATTTGTGACTTCAACAAAAAGTAGAAACCGAAAGAATAATATTTTCAATGAGACATGCTTGTATGACATTGAGGAAGGATGTCTAGCGGAAATGTTCTATACCCAATACATCACATTCCAACTTGAACCCAACCTTTAATTGGTGAAGGAACCAAGCTGGGGATTAAGGACCAGACACAAATGTTACCTAAAAATAGAAAGCTTCAGTTTGTGGAAGGAAGACGACACTGCCATTCACTACCAGATCATCTTCCCAAGATCATACCCATTTATATACTTGGAAGTCTTGAAGAGACCCCAACCGAAAGAAGAACTATTTATTAAGTTATAAGAAACTGAGTAAATAAATATGGTAACCCTAGGACATTTTGAAAAGTTTCATTGAGGCCCTAAACTAATTTTGGACTCAAGTACCCCATTAAACTATGAAAAACAGCTCCGGATATTTATGGTCGGAACCAACAACAAGGTACCCTGAAGGAGGTATGGTCTGCAGAGCACTGGAACTTGACCTTTAGAAGACAGTTGTAAGATTGGGAGATGCCAAGAAAAACAAATTCTTCAACATGTTGGAGCAGTGCGTTCCTTGAGGTGGTGTAAAGCAAAGAAATTGGGAGAAAACTTGTGTTAAAAGTTGAATCTCTACACACTAAACATATATTAGGTAAAGTATATTTAAGAAGTGGAATCATAACATTGTCTACACTTACGTCCTAACTCTACTTAATATCCACATTTAATACTCAGCCTCAAGCAGGAGTATATATGACATGTATATCCAACTGGTTACAGATATAATCTACGGTAGGACATCCGAAAGTTTCGTGAAAATATTTGTCAATTCTTGAACTAACAAAGACTATCACAATATCCGGGGATTGCATTTTTTCTCGAACAAAGTGACAAGCAACTTCAATGTGTTCAGCTCTCTCATGAAAACATGAACTCGATGACGATGTGTAAAGCTTCTTGATAATCAGAACTTCTCGAACGAAGTAACCATCAACTGCAATTTTTTAGTCCTGTCATAAAAAATTGGATTCGATGACATTGTGTAAAGCTGCCAGATTATCACAATATAACTTCAAAGGATGAGATTGTTGTACTCCTAACTCCTCAAATAACTTCTTCAACAAATACATATTTGCAAGTAGCAAAGGCCACAACCTTGCTTTGACACATGACCAAGCAACCACATTTTGTATTTTTGTTTATTTCTAGAAATCAGATTTCCTCCAAACAATACAAAATAACCTATTATGGACCTACTCTCTGAGGCACCACCAACACAATCAGAATTAATATGTCTAACTATTTCAGTATGACCTCTATCACTAATATAGTAAGCCTCTCCTCGGGGTATAACCTCTCCCTAGGGCACACTGAAGATACTTCATAATTGAATCACCACATCCCAATGAGTCATAGTGTAAAAATTCAGAAATTGTCTTACAATACTCACGGGAAAGAAAAATGTGATTGGGTAACGGTAAGATAATTCAATTTGAATCAAAAAGCGTGGCTTAGTGGCCAATGAAGTGAATTGAGAACCATGAGATCTTCGGTTCAAATTGCAACAAAAACACTAGGTGATTTCTTCCATATGTTCTAGCCTTGTGAACAGAGTACATGTTGTTGGTGAAGGTGGAAGGTATTCCGTGGAATTAGTCGAGGTGCGCGCACAATGGCTTGGACACCATGGTAATTAAAAAAAAAGATAATTCAATCTTCCAACGAATCAACAATATCTCCTAACCTTACTCTTGGTACCAGTTGGACACTAGGATCCATTGTCGTGTCCTTAGCTAACACTCAAGAAATCTAATTTTTCTAGGATGTCTAACACATACTTTCTCTAAGATATGTAGATGCATTACAGGTCAACCTTAATGCCAAGAAAGCACTTCAAGGATTTTAAGTCTTGGTTTGAAACTGCAAGTGCAAGTAGGCCTTTAATTGGTCGATATTGACTACATTATCTTTTGTACTGACAATATCATCAACAAACACATTTAGAATGATATGCTTTTCATCAAAGTGTAGGAAGAATAACAAATATTTTGATCGACTCCTTATGAGACCAAAGTTAAGAATTGTTCGATTTATGTGAATGAACCATGTTCAAGAAGATTGTTTGAGGCCATATAAAGAGCTTTTAAAATAAAATAATTATATTTTACCCCACTTGTGGAATTTATTTATTTTTTGAAACAGGTAACTTACCCCACTTGTGGAATTACACCGAATATGTTGTATAATTTATTGATCAAAAAAACTAATAATTGCACCACGTAAACATCCTCTTTCAAGTACCATGCAAAAACATTCTTGATGTTCAACACTGGTAATACAAACTACTGATCGGAACAAATAAACTAACACAACCTTAGCTACCGGAGAGAGCGTATTCCCATAATCCAAACCAGAAACCTCTCCAACTCTTAACAACAAGACGAGATTAGTCAATTGTACCATTAAGAGACACTTTCACTGCATATACCAAACGACACCTCACTATAGTCTAGCCGTTAGCCGAGAGGCAACAACACAAGCTCCTATGTACCTTTAGCATGTAACATACTTGTTAGCCAGTACGTGACAGTGCTATGGTAATATACAGATGTGGAGACATCGTCCAAATGGAGAGAACTGCAATATAGTGTGCAGATAAACAAGTGGTTTCAGGTAAAACGGGTGAGATACATCATTCACGATTCAAAATGCTCCATCTACCTCACATCCGATTCCATTATCCTTGGTCCAATTACTGATGTGTGATTCAAAAACATATTATGCATCCTATTTTACCCTTCCACCCATGTTATTAACATTCTACTCCCAGCCCATTGCAGGTGGAGCATCTAACACACGCCCTCAATTTGATACGCACGACTATTGCAAATGAAATCAGGCCCATATGATCGGCAATGAAGGAAAGCACGAAACGCTAAGCCACTACCCACAGTAATATACTTTGGGCATGCATAAGACGCATTATACACCATACATCTTTTCCTATTGCCAATAAGACAAACATGTTCATTAGTCGTTACAAATCAACCTATGTGTATCCTCACAACCACCATATGTGACCGTTTAAAAGGAAAACTTCCTACTTATCAACTTAGGCAGAAAATAAATATTTTCCATTCAAATAGCTTATGGTGTATCTGATTTGAAAAGGAACAAGAGATGTTTTGATGGGGTTCAACACAAATATGCACTCTTTAAGGCTAGTTGTTGGGTTACCCTTTTTAGTTGGGCTAACCGCTTCCCTTTAAATAACTTAGATCTTTTTTTGGGAATTTGTCGGCTCCTAAGCTCTATAAGTTTTTGGTGTTTTTTGAGTTAAGCGCTCCTCTTTTTTATTCTTCCTGATAAGGTAAAGACAACTCTTCTTCTATAACTTTTGCTTCCCCTGGATGCCTTTAATGATATTCCACTTACATCATCAAAAATAAAAATAAAAACTATTTTTCACAACACATGCCTACACAAGAGATGTTCTAAACAAAATTTGACATAAAAGGCTCCCGAAAAGCAGTGTTCTAAAGGCGAAGAGTGCAAAGGATAGACAAGGTCCATTAGATCTGAAGAAGGAAGGCAAGTGCATGCTTCTTTGAAGTAAAACGCACAATTTACGAAAAATAAAAGATAAAATATAAATGAATTTAGTACAATAATAATCAAATTTCAATTAAAATAATTAATGTCAATATTCACTTCACAATAATATTGATATTAATCAAAACTCCTCAGAGTTGATAATCAAAGGATCACTGTTCCTAATTGGAATCACTTTGAGTATCTCTCTTTGAAATACAGCTCACATTCATGTGAAGCGCATATAATCACCCATGAAGCAGTGACCCCTCCCTTTGCATTACTTCATCCTAGTTGAATTCATTGAATACTCAATACTATTCCACTCTGGTTTTTTCATAGGTAATACTATATTACTATTCCACTCCATTTGAACCCGTTTCATTCCAACACTCAACAATTTATCTTTTCAGATACATGATTCTTTAAAAATAGATATTCTCCACATTTATGGTGACATACCGCATATGAGTCTCAAAACAAGCTAAAAGTACTTAATGTAACTGCATCAACAAGGGGTGGAGCTAGGTAGGCTTGAGGCGTTTCATCCAAATCCCCCTTTAGCGGAAAATTACATTGTCTATACATGGTTAAAATTAAAATTACTTTTTATGTATATATAGTAGATGTTGAACTGCTCCGATTCTTATCCTTCCTAAGTGGTTCGTAAGTCTTTCTTAGTTTAGACATCTAAAGATCCCCCATGTACCCAGATACAAGTTCGGAACATAAGGATAATGGGCTTGTCTATTATCATTTATTAGTTTACGGAGCTATCTCAGAGGTGCAGGCCCTTTCCTTTGCGCTTGGTAAGCACTTCGTTGTAGCCAAGCTTACTGCTAGCCTATCGGCTAGAGCCAAGCTTCGACCACTTCGGCTTTTTGTGTGTTTACTTATTCATATTTTGAAACTCTTAGTGAAAACTGGCATCAACACTACTAAGTGTTAATCATGACTAGCTAGTACCGCCTACGTGGACACTTTCTCTACTAATTCCATCTCATGACTGCAACGGGACTAGTACCCCGATCAAAATAAATGTAACAAGTAAAAGTAGAAAAAAGGAAAGATCTTTTAACAAAACTGGATTAAACTTAACAGTTCTCAAACACTACTACGTGTTGATTCCGTCACTGGCATCAACACTACTAAGTGTTAATCATGACACTAGTTGGTACCGCCTATGTGGACACTTTCTCTACTAATTCCATCTCATGACTGCAACAAGACTAGTACCCCGATCAAAAAAATGTAACAAGTAAAAGTCGAAAAAAGGAAAGATCTTTTAACAACAATGTATTAAACTTAACAGTTCTCAAACACTAGGGAAGAAAAAGCACATAACCTGTAGCAAAGATGATTTCAGGTAACCTATCTCCTCTTCAATAACACATGTATCGATCACGAAAAGAAAAACAGGGTTCGTCAACGAGGCTTTTTCCGAAGGACTCTCGTATTCAATGGTAGTATATTGCGGGAACAACTCAGCCGGCATATTAGTCTCCGATATAGACTGATAACTCGGAGGAAAGTGATTACGCTGAAGGCAAAAACAGCAGATCCAGATCTTAGTAGAAGAGAAATCAACGATAGAGAAAGGATTGAGAACCGATCGGCAATTGCGGCAACGGAGTGGTGCGTAAGGAAGAGTAGGAGTGTTAGGGAAGGGTTTTAACGGTGTGTATATGGCGGAAACGGGAATTACGCATTGCGCAGCCTCCGATTTGCTTCCCGGTAATACGTTCCACGGCATCCTTACGGCGTCTTGTGTTTCTAATTCTAGGAATTCCGTCATTGTTGCGGCGAGTGTTGGTGGCGGAGTGGTAGTTTATTGATCGGATCTCCGGGAAGCGGTGGCACTGGCCAGCTCAGGGAAGGAGTTTTTAAGTGCGTCTTAGTGATTGTAACGTTTTAGTCTATACTTCTGTTAAGGCATTGTTTGGTAAAAATAAACAAAAAGTGAAATGAGAAAATTCTTTGTTTTAGTCAACTATGTTTAACTTTAACTTCTTTGAAAAGAATTTCACATCGACATCACCTTCGATTTTTCATAAAATTTATTTATATAGTTATATTTTAAATAATCATAGTACTATACTTCAACTAATTATAATGAATATTTGTTATCAAATAATTTTATCCACCAAATCTAAAAATAAATTAGAAGAAATTATCTAATGTTCAAATTATGATATATTTTGATTGAACATTTAAATATATAATAAGTATTTAATAATCATCTAAATTATGTTGTCTTATTTAATTATACACATTAATTAATTTCAATAAATCATAAGCCTTGTGAATGTTGCAATAAACGTTTGAATTATATAATTAAAAATGAGCTATATTTATGTAGATTAATTTATTTACGTGATACTCCTTAATTATTGTGCTCACAACGTTCATTTATTTTCTTTTTTCTCTGTCAATTTAATGAACGATTTATTAAATCTACGTGGATTAATTAAGAAATAATTTTGCACACATAAAAATAAGAAAATAATTCTGCATAAAGGAATCATTCTCAAAGGTAGATGTAGATATAGAGAAACCTCTTAAGAAAGTGAGGAAAAGATAACATATATACGAAATCTAATAAAATTATATACTATCATAAATTATTTGTAGAAAATGAGAATTTTAATACTAATAATCAAACCAGGTTAAATAAATTTACTTACATGTCAACCTTATTGTGTCAAAAAAAAAGGAAAATTGAAAAAAAAAATTGTTTTGAAAGACTACTAAAATGAACTTTTGATAATAACTTTTCAATATTTGAATCCACCTTCATATTAAATTGGGAAAATTATATAAAATAGCAAACTATTAATTCAAATTAAATGTTATAATCACAGTTTGATTTAATTGTAACCCGTAGAAAACTGTTGTCATTCGTCTCTCTCCCTGAAATTATCGCTCACCACTCTCGTTTCTCGTTGGCAGTCTCTCCCTCGCCTCTCTCACTTTTATACAAACACAAATGTATAAAATGGGTTTGTGTTTGTATAAAGTGAGAGCAAATTGTATACATACATATTTTTTCGTTCGCCTCTCTCCCCAGAGAATCTCGCTCACCACTCTCACTCGCCTCTCTCACTTTATACAAACACAAATGTATAATTTGCGTTTGTGTTTGTATAAAATGAGAGAAAATTGTATATACAAATACAGATCTTCCACTTCCCAGTTTTCTTTTGTCTTTCTCTCTTTCTCGATTTATATAAACACAAATTATACAATTGATTCTTTCGTATATGTATACCGAAACAGATTATACAATTGATTCTTTTATGTATACCGAAATATACATATTAATAGCCATAGCAAACATAAAGTTTGTTATGAAGCGCAATTATATAAACTATAGTTATAGCATACAAATATGATTTTTATGTTTGCTAAACCTAAAATTTACTCTATTAAATTTATGTAGTTTTAACTCGTGTTATATTTTAATTATTTGTATAATTTACAACTACATATCAAATTTATAATTCAACTATTTCCAGTAGTTTTTACCATATATAATAGATTTGCCATAGTATGGAGACGGTGACACTTTACATTTTCGAAAAATATAATTTTGAATTTTTGATGTTAAAATCAATTGAACGTTAACAACTTTAATAACACTATTACTTAGCGTGATAAAAAAAATTGAGTCTTTGAGTGTCTTAGAAAGAATAGATGTAAAAATGATCTTATTTATTTTAATAATTTTATAAAAATATCGAATTATTGGTATATCATAATAAATTGTGTGTGTTGATGACTTTAATATAATTTGAACTTGTGATTATTATTTTTAATAACAATAGGATATATAAAGAAAAAAAAATTCAAATGAAAGATTTTGAGAAAATAAAATATTGTCTTAGCTTGCAAATTAAGCATATGAAAGATGAATTTTATGTCCATCAATTATATATACTGAAAATATATTAAAATAATTTTATGTGGATAAAATTCATTTAATTAGTATTTTAATAATTGTAAGATCACTTAATGTAAATAAAAAATCATTCAATTTGACCTCGTATAAATATAATGAAGAATTTGTTGATGTTAAAATATTATATTTTAATACAATCGGGACACCAATGTATATAATACACTAACAAACATGATTTTTTCTTTTACATACATGCATATTAGAAAGATTTAGTTTTTCTCCCACACGAAAACATTGAAATGATATTAAACATGTATCTTTAAATGCCTTTGAGGGAACTATTAGTATGGAATTATTTTATTGGTATTTTTAAATTTGTGGCCCCTCGGTCAAAATTATCACAGATGATAGTCAAAATATACATAATATACATATATTAATTATGTATATTTGTGTATATAATATGTATATTTTTTTCTATGTATTTATATTTGATATATAAATCATATACATTTGATGATTATTATATCTTTGAGCAATCCAAAAATGTAATTATCTCTGTTTTATTCAAATTCAAATGAATCAAAATCACAATTAACTTGCTATTCAATTACATAATTCTTCTACGATTTACATAATGATCTATCTCGAACATACTATTTATTCCGTGTGGAATTATAACTAAATATATTATATCACTCAACAAATAAATTATAGTTGCTATTTATTCAAATTATACATAAATAATAACCATTCATAAAGTATGTCGAGAATATTATGTTTGACTAAAATCATTGACTTACACTCATGAGGTGTGTTTTTTTTTTTTTTTAAATAAATATATATTTCAACTATATTATATGAATACAATATCGTATATATGCATAACTCAATTAAAGGAATGTTAAATTAGGTGATAGAACAAATCAGTGTCACCAAAACAAAAAAAATTCTACTGTGATTTTAGAAGAAATACCATTCAGAGTGGCCCAGTGATTTAAAACTTTTTGCCAGCAAAAGTAATGGATTTGTCTTCTAGATCGAGCTCGTTGCAATGAACTTGTCAAGTGCAGGTTATCTTTTATGTGTGGTTTGCATGCTATTGCATAGAAGTGAGACTTTACCATGTGTGCATCTAAAGGATAGCGATTGCAGTTTCCCTTGTCATACCAAAAAAAATAAATGGAACAACTAATGTTCAACTGATAATTTGACAGATATGTTCACTTAAATATTACCAACCTCAATAATTGAAAAATTGATACACTAGATTGGAATTTGTTTTTGATAAATAAATGATATTTTCATTAAGGAAAAAAAATAGACGTTATATTCTTTTTTTTTTCCTTAGCTAAGATTCGCTCCACTGATTTTTTTTCCTAACAAGATTTTTTAACATAACAGAAGATAATGTATATTACAATATATGTATACTTTTTTTAAATTAGAATTTTTGTAAAATTGTAACAAAACAAATTATCAATTATTGGACATTTAAAAAGGTGAAGTAAATATATGTCAACCACTCTTTTAATCATAACCCCCTGCTGTACCATTATGGTTGTAACTCCATAACCTCCTCCATGATAATTCCATAATCTCAATGATTAATTAATATTATATGTAAAGCAAGTTGTAGTTATTTTCTTTAATTTATAATAGTATATAAATAAAGATATGCACGTTTGAAAAAGAATGTTGTTTTACGAGGTAAATAGATAAATAAATTAGCAAGTAAATAATATAACTAATATTATTTTTTCTCTATGATAGAACTTGCCTAACTCTATGGAAGTTTGAAAATTAACAAGAGCCTAACTTTGGGACAATCTAAGGAGTGAACAAACAATCTTGAAGTTAGTTTATGATCATCTTATATGGGTGAATTTATAGCTTAGTTCTTCAAAAAGAAAAGACAGTTTGTTAATATGATATATTGAACTTTATCATATCATGATATTATATGATTAATTTGAAGGAGCCTTTATTAGTAATTCATCTCTTTATTTATATTACAATATAACTCAATCAATGTTATATATAATCATTTTTCACCCTTCACTCTGACTAACAATATATCCTATAATCCATGAAAAATAAACAAATTCACTCTTCCCTCCTTTTATCTATATACACATCAACAATAATACTATTGGTAAACAAAAAACTGAATCACTCTTCATCTTCATTTCCATAATTCCTAGCATCAAGCACTTCACTTCTTGATTTCTTAGGATGGCGATGCCCGTGGTGCTTGTTTATAAACTTCAACCTTCCAGTCTCTTTAAAACGTTGTTGCTCAACTGGATCTATCTCGCATTCTGGTGGTGGCACTGAGTACCTCAACGAATCGTAACAGTAAGAATAATACATATATTTTGCCCTGAATCTTTTCATGGCCATTCTTTGTCTCGATGTAATACTTGAAAAATCCGCCTTTTGGAGTTCAACATCTTTTTCATCACAAAGACTAGGGTTTACAACTTGTTCCAATGTGTCCATTGCACATCCATTGAGTACTAAATCAGTAAATTCAGCTATAAATGGTGCATATTTGTAATTTGTTTTGTATTTTCCACCTGAAGTAGCCCAATCTGAAGCATCCCAAATTGTTGCATATAGGCCCATTGGCTTTGATGGGTAGTCTCCACCCATTGCATCATTTCTTACAATTTCTCTAATTGGAACATCATCAATATAAAATCTGTTGTCAAAATAGAAATTAATTAATAAAAATTGTCAATAATTGAGAGGTTCAATCTGTCATTTGATTACTTTTATATGTACTTTTTTTCTAATTAAGAAATTGATAATGTTAGTCAATTCAATGTAATGCAAAGTGGTTACTGAGAAATAATTTATATTAGTCAATTCAATCTAATACAAAGTGGTTAAACTATAGCAGCATATTGGTTGGAATTGAAAGAGGATCTTTAATATAGGTTAACAAACAACAACTACAAATCTACAATATCCGATCTCATAAGTGTGGTCTGAAGAGGGTGATGCTTATTCAATTATTCCTATCTTGTGAAGATAAAAATGTTATTTCTGAGACCCTCGACTAAAATAATATATAGATTCTAGAAAGCAAATACCGATCTAAATTTCATATTATTTGTTTTTGTATTTTTTTTTCTTTTCGAATTTATCTTCTAAAGAAATATTATAGCCATATGTTTTTTATGTGATTAAAGAAACTCTTGATGTTCACATCCAGAAAGAAGCAAACAACCAAATTAAATTGTCAATAATTGAGAGGTTCAATATTGTAAACGATATTATCATTTAATTTATTACTTTAATGTGGGTTTGGTTATATCATATATATGTACCTTTTTCTAATGAAAAATAATTCAAGTGGAGTCTGGTGAGAATGATGAGTATGTAGAGTTCAACCTTATTTTATAAAAATAGATCAGTTGTTTTCGATAAATTCTAATCAGTTGTTCCTATATATTTTCCTCTCTCGCATTTATTTTTCTTAAAAAACATTATAGCTACATATTTTATATGTGATTAAGAAAACTCTCCAGAAAGGAAAAAAAGAAGAAAATTAAATTGTCAAATCATGAATTAAGACATAATTGTCATTTTGTCAATGAGTTACTTTAATGTAGATTAATTAGGGTAGTTATCTACAATTTGATCACGGAACATTAGACTTTTCCAGTTCAGTTATACGTCGTCGTCTTTTGAATAAATCAGATAGAAAATGTGACTAATAAATAGATTCATTGAACCAGTCAAGTACTAATTCATCACGTAAAAGGAAAAAAAAAAAAAAAGTCACACCATAAACTTTTAATATTCAAAATGCAATAATTTTTGGTAAAATATCCACCAACAAAACGTCATGAATTTTAGATTAGAATAATTAATAAAATTTGACTTTTACATAAGATTATACTCTCTCCATCCACTTTTAATTGTTATGACTTTTACATAAGGTTATACTCTGTCAAGTTAATATCAGATAAACGACAGAGTCATATTATTCAACATGTGATACTTGAAAGTTGTACCATGCATATTAATTTAATGTAGAACAGTAACAACCGTGTTTTTGTAAAGGTCAAAATAGTAGAAAAAGCAGCCGCAAAAATGAGAAATTTATATTCAACGAATCCGCGTTGTTAAAAGTATGCTTGTACTTTACTTAAATTTGAAGAAAGAAAGTTAAAATAAATTAAAGTAAGTAAAACTCACATGATGTTTTTGTTGGTCCACAAAATACTATAACGATGGAACTCTTTAGAAGGATCAAACCATAGAGTATATCTTTCTTCTCTTCCTCTATGTGTGCTTCCATTTCCATACATATTTGTTTGAAATCTCCATGCTTTTCCTTTTATATTTCCCAAAAATTCAAAATCTAGTTCATCATGTGTCTTCTTAAATACATCTTGGTTCGTCGTCTGCGCCAAAATAAGCAGAATTTTTATTTAAAAAAATTAAAATATAAAGAGATTGAACATATAATAATATGTATACATAAAATAAATTATCTATTTATACAATATAGTTTTTGAATATCTGATAAAGGTGGCTCCGGAGGTCTAACTGAACCCTTTCGTTGAAATATTATATTATAAAAATAGAGTTTTTTTTTTAATTTCCTTTTTGAATTCCTGACTCCGCTGATTAAAAATATGATAGTATTTGAAAAAAAAGGAGGAGGAATAATATTAAGTATACATACATAGAAGGCAACAACGATTCCTGCAGTATAATCTGATGGCAATTTAATTTTAGCACTGAAGAAACCATGGTTGTAAAGGTCAGAAGACTTGAACCCTGAACCTGTAATAATAATTAGAAAAAAAATGACATATTATGGGTATATTAAGTTACTTGCCATGATAAATATTTTTCATGACTTCTGTCGTATCAAACACAGTGAAATTTGGAAATATATGTTTACCTGTGTTTTGATTGAGATGAAGTTGAAGGCTATTATCATCGTTAGCATGAAGAATGTTTCCATCACCAAAGAGATGGCTGAATCCTTTGTTAAAAGGAATTGTTGAGACATCATTAAAGGCTCTACAAAACCAAACATGGAAAAACAATAAGACAGACAGACATATTTTCATTCTGATGAAATCCATTTTTTTGTTTCTGTTTTTTTCTGAGGCCACTATGTGTTTTTATATGTGCTTTGAGAGAAGGGGTGTATGTGTAGTGGTTTTGGATAAATTGTTTTTATATTTGTGTTGGTTGGTTACGTTATGAACAAGGTTTGTAGGGGTATTTTTGTAAATATACAAGTATTAAAAAGGAGAAAATAGATTTTGGTTTTTGAGGCCATGATTAAAAAATCGGGAGGTGATTCGGCCGGACATAAAGTATTTCCAACTGAGAATATGATGTTAGATAGGTAGTCGAGTGTTGCAATAAAATTTTATACGAGAGAGACCGTGGGTGAGCTAGTCACTTTTTCTTTTTATTAAAATAGCATTACTAATTAGTACTTACTTGAATAGTTCTTTTATTCATGTTATTTAATTTGTTGTAATTTAATTAGTTTCGTGTATCTTGCCACTTTATTGTCGTTATTTTAAATATCTATCAGAAATAATTTTTCTATCTCATAAAAATAAAAATAAAAATAAAATCTGCATACATCATATCTTTTTCGAATTCTATTTGTGGAATTACATTTGCTTATTGTTTTTGTAGTCTATGATTAAACTTATTCTTTGGGTAACATTTATTTAATGCATTTCCGATTTATAGTTGTTAGTTGCTTTTCCGGCAAGATATCGAAATGTATTATTTTTAATAAATTAATTTAATAATAATAATAAAGGCTAAAAATAATAATTTTGATAAGTTCATTATGCCTTTACAAGTGTATAACACGTCACATATCACTATGATATATCAATTTGAAATGTTGATGTTACATTTTCAACAAACTCATAGGTTATTAACAAGATAAGAATCATACTTATATTTGAAATAAAAACAAATGAAGTACTACAACCTACAAGGTTAGTCTATTTGTTATGATTTTTTACATTAAGGTGGTAATCATTTCCAATCTTATTCTTTCTTTTTCTTGTATATATGCGCTCATTTTTATTTTTTTCCTTTTAACTCAATGATAGCAATAATTATTTAACTTATTCCATCATTTTATATTGAGAGAAGTACTGAAAATATTCCTAAATCTGATGCGAATTATTAGTTTTATTTTGATCTATTGATAGTCTTAAAAACACCAATTTATTTGACTAACTGAAGATAAACACACCATGATCTTGCCACTTGCTATGCCGTGTGGCAGATCGGAGTGTTTTCAACACTTCTCTCGATTTTTTATTAAGATCCTCACTCTCCTACAATATTTTAAGACCACTAGCTATGCTATGTGGCAGATCGGGGGTGTATTTAAGTTGAGTTAGTCAAATAGATGGGTGTTTTTAAGGCTGTCAGTAGTTCGTAGATGAAACTAATAATTCACGTCAAATTCAGGGATATTTTCAATACTTTTTTCTTTTCTCCGTCATTATCATAACAATTTGTATTAATGTGGGGCTGTTAAAACAAGCTAATTTTTGAGAGATTAAACTGAAAATAACGATCGCTATCTTTTCAATCAGAATTTAAACAAAAGCTATTGAATTAATTTAGACTCGTACTTAATATTGTAACTCTGTCCATAATAGAAGTAAAGCAAATCTTATACCTTGCTGTATTATAAACTAACGTTATTGGCCCTGGACTTAACATGTGGGTTAGGTCTAAAAAGCCTAATATTAATGGAATTAGTTAAAGTCAATATTGGTTGAACTGATATTTTCTTAATTAAAGAAAAAAAAATATACTAGAAAATTGATATAATTAACTCTGACTTTATAAGTTTATCATACGTAAGAGAACAGTCTGTCCACGTGTCCAATAATCAACTTACATGCAACTTGTCACTGAATTTCATATGCCAAAAAATGTTTTAATTATTGATAATATTAGCTAGAAATTGTTGGAATTTTGGTCGTTATTAAGATATTTTAAAAAAAGAAGCCACTTGATTGGGGAAAAAGAAAAAAAGGAAAATTCAATCTTTTCAGTGACAGTTGTCATTTTTTAGGACAAAGAAAGAAAGGTCAGAAAATGAAAAATAAAAATGAGTTTATTATAATAAGGCCAGAATTGAAAATGAAAAAAAAAAAAGTTGATAAAAATAGAAAGGGAAGTTCAAATTAAAGAAGCGTCTAAAAACTTGGTTTTCATCTTTGAATTGAATTGAACTAATAAATAGGACCACAGGACACCAAAGTGAAAATGATCTAGAAGAATCCTTATTTCAAGTTGTTACGTTCTATATAAAAATATTAATTTCAGATGAATATGAATACGCGATATCTACACATGATATATCATTTTTCTGTCGAAATCAATATAACAATAGATAATTAGATTCGACACGATAGAACATTATATTTCTTATATATATTTAAAATTGTAACTCACTTGTGTTATCACCTTCTGTTAATTATATAAAATGAATTTGTTCATTATTCTTAAGGAATAATCGTAATTTTTAAAACCTTATGATTTATTATATAGTTTTCAACGATATCATAGAGCTATTAAGTGTCCAATTGATGATGTTCGAAAAATTATTTTTTTATTAATAATATATAATTTCCTTTTTAGTGTTTAGTTACACTATAAATTAATTATGATATTTTTATTTGTGGGGATGGAAGAGGCGTAGAATAAAAGGAAGTCCAACATTGCTTTTGTAAGTGCAAATTAAATTAAACAAAAATCTCTGCTGCCCTCACAAATTATATATTAATTAATAAAAAATAAAATTGTTATCTCATTTACTTATTTTAGAAGGAACCTTTTTCTTACTCTTTAATTAAGTTGTTTAAAGTAGTACTAATAATTAATTAAGTGAAAAGATATGTGCCAGGAAATTTTATGTTGTCTTTCTAAAGTGGTTATACCAACTTAAACAACTTTGTCCATATTAATTGTTCATTCATCATCATTCATAATGCCAAGAAAGAATAGGATACCTATCATTTTTTAAATAAATAAAAATATTAAAGTATAATCAAAGTACACAAATTCAATGATTGTTATCTTTTATCTCTTCACAATAAAAAATTCAACAAGATAAATTAACTTTAGGATTATTATTTTTTTATAAAAGATGTAATTAATTCCTTTTTGTGTTTCTTCTGTTTAGAAAAAAAAAATGTATTTTGCTAGGTGTGAGTTCACGAGTCACTTTTTGATTCACATATGTACAAAACCAGATAAAATTTTGCTATTATGTGTCATATAACTATTTTTGTCTATGTAAAGGTACATATAATTATAATTAACCTAAGAAGCTTAACTTTTTAACAAGTAAAACACACTCCATCTCAAATCATCAAATATTCTAAATCACAAAAATGTATTTAGTGAGATTAGTGAGATCTTTTCGCTCTTAATTAATTTGAGATTTCAGATTCAAACTCTAAAAATAAAGAAATTCTTGAATTCGTCAACTAGATAATTCAACATAAAAATATGATTATCGAGACATTTTATTTTAAAGTGTTCATCTTACTTTATTAAAACATAAGTGACATATTATTATTTTTTTTATTTTTTTTTACACAATGCTCATTTTAATTTGTCGATCCTTTCTTTCTTTCCCCTCCAACCAAACCACTAGATTGTTCAAGTTGGCTAGAGTCTGACTATGGTTTGGTTTAGTAATTTGCTTATACGAAATTGGTTAATCTTCTCCTCATGAACTAACTTTTGAGATTAAGTTAGACTTAGATATCATAATTTCACATTTTACGAGTTGGGCTGAACTTTTCCCCCACTTCTTGTCCAAGAAAAGTCAATCAACATCTCTTTATCGAAAAAAGTTTAAGTTTTTTATATTAATTAGTTATACTTTAAATTTTCTTGATATTGTATATGAAAATTCTGACTCAATCGCTATTAAAAAAGAATTGGGCGGATGCACATGAACCACTACAAAACAAGAGCCTGTGACTCAAGGTTTATCTTGTACATGTATTTATTTCTTAAATAATAATTCATTTTATTCTAATTGTATGTAAAATTGTCTGGACTTTAAATGGGGCCAGCCAAATGTTTTAGAATCTGCCGTTGTGTTGCTATCTACAGCCGCCTAATTGGGTTTTTATTTGTATCTTTTTTTTTCTATTGGCTTTTTTGTGGTTGTCTTGGACCCAGTCCTTAATATTATCAAGAAAAAAATTATAATATAATGTGTTATGTGGCATTCTTTGACTAGGCTGGCAATTTTGTATGGAACACTTAATAGTTTTGTCATCTTCATTTAAATTATAAATATATTTTGGTGGTGGAATGATCAGTGGGAATGGATTATTATTGAAGCATTCAAATAATTGACAAAAAACCATGCATCAAAGAAGAATATATATATATAGACACACACTCCATCCCTAGTCATTATTTTGTCATATATAATTGTATACATTTCATAAATAATTATAGTTTAGAGTGTGATTATAAAATATAGTTATAATTTGCGTATTTGTGATCAATTGTAGCTATAATTATTGTATCATACGGAAAAGTTGTATTAGGCAGGATTATCAGTTATATCACCGGGAGAGTTGTATTTAAATAACATATATCAATTATATCAGTGAAAAAGTTATATGCAGGCAATGAATATCAGTTGTATCAACTGAAAGCGCATTAAAGAGTTGTATCAACAATACAACGAGCGTGTGTATTGTGTATTCACTATAAAACCTAAAATGTAACAATGTTTCATATTTTTTAAAATTATAACTATATATCATAAATACAATCTAAATATTTACCGATCACCTAATTTCCCTATATAGTTAGGTTACTAGCTAGGACCAATTGTTGTAGTTAAATTGGACTTTGCATGCTTTGGGTCAAGCTTCTCCCGTGTAAAGATTGAGGAAGGACAACTTGGCATATCTTTTTATGGAAAAAAAGATCCAAAATTATTTTTGTGTTTTATGAAATAATTAATAATCTACTTTTACCCTCTGTTTAAATTTGGATCGATTATACTTTTGTCTTACAAAGCTAACAAATAACAAATTATAACATTTAACCTTATTTTCTAACACATCTAACGGAATCACTAAGAAAATATATTTTTTAAAATGATCAAATTTACCTTTATATGTTAAACATACATAAAAGAGGAAATTATTCTCCTTAGTCCTTATACTTTTACAATGAAAAAAAACATTCAGAGATAGATAAGAAAATTTTTATGGCAAGTTGGCAACCATTGAGTTTGTTTAAATTTATATATAACTGTTTTACGTAGAATAAATGAATTAAGTGAAATAATTGTGATCAGACGTTTAATATAATCTCATATTTATATTTTACATTTTTAAAAATTTCGTATTAAGTCAGAATTAGATAAATAAATTGAAATGAAGGAGTACGTAACCTGCGCATTATCGATAGATAAATTTAATTTTATATAGAGTAAAAATCAAAATTACCAATTAAAGACTTGCACTCTAATATGTGTGTTTTTGATACTTATTTCATTTTTTATTGTCATTTGCTTCTCCAATATGAATGTGTTATAGCTATAACACAATTTGTACTAAAATCGATCACTCTACAACTTAATTTCATGTTCACAATTTCTCTAATGCTATTCACACATTGATCATTTGTTATTATCATTATAAAATACCTCTTTCTTCCTAAATCTAGTTGTCATCAGGTCAAGGTTAGTTATATAACTTCCAACTAATAAGATGAAAATGTAAAATATGAAATGTTACTTTATTCAACTTTTATTATAGAGAAATGTGGTTGCGATCACTATCTTTTAGTTAAAAAATAGTAGCCATGAGTGTAGTATGCTTTCTTTAAGAACAAACAAAGATCGATCAAAACGTTCTTCTTTCTCCGATGAAAACATTATCATTACCACCAGTTGACTTAACATTCAAACTCACAATCCTCATGGCCAAAAGCCCTGATCCTACAACTTGTTCTCCTTTTCTCAAACTCTAATATTCTTATGCAGTACCATAAAGAGTGTCAAAAAGTTTTATTTTCATTTAACTAATCATTTATACATAGTTTATAACTTTGTATCCAAAGAGCATGAGTATATTATTATATAACTTTAAAAAAATCTTTCAAATTAAGAAAATGTTAGCCATTTATTATAATATCATATCTTGGTTTTTGTTCTCAAAATCTTATAGTAGATAATACGTTTTAAATAATTTAATTCAAAGTTTTAAAATATCAAATCAGTTAACTAAAAACTTAAAAATTGAATATAAAATTTACTTCTTTCCTAGTGTCCTGACTTTATAAGGAAATAATGAACCTTTAAAATATTAATAATTATAAGGGAAAAGAGGAGAAATTATTTACAAGCGGCTACTCTCTTACTTTCATATTTCTATTTTGAACTACTAATTTACGTTTACTGCTTGATACCAGAATATATATATATATATATAAGCGGCTACTCCCTTACTTTCATATTTCTATTTTGAACTACTAATTTACGTTTACTGCTTGATACCATCAAAGTATATATATATATATTCTGATGGTATCAAAGATGATGAAGCAGTGCTTTGAAAGGACATTACTCAGCTACTCCTTGATACCATTAAAGGGTCGTTTGGTTACTAGATAATAAGGGCAAAGTTGATACATGAATAACTTGGTTATTCATGTATTAATTTTATACCATGTTTGGTTTATAAATAGAATCAAAATTATTTATGTATAAATTTTATACAATGTTTGATTGGTGTGTCTCCGAATGTTGTATAAAAATTATTCATGTATTGATTTTATGTGGTGTTTGGTTGTATTTTTGTAATTCTACATAGTTAAATACTCACATAACTTATGAAGAAATCTATGTATAATTTTATGCGGGGTAGAAGGTGGAATAAGTTATGAGGGTATTAGTTATACATGAATTAAATAAAATGACATATTTACCCTTAATTTGTTTACTTAATTATTTGTTTGTAAATAATAATGTATATTAATTTACAAGATTAGGGAGTTTTTTTTTTTTTTTTTTAAAAGGACTAGTCTATTTCTGTAACTCAATTTTTTCTAGTTTCGTTATTTATATGCCCCCAACCCAGAACTGTCGCCCCCCCCCCCCCCACCACCCAACCACCACATGGACTGTTGCATTTTATTTTGGATACTGCTTGGATTTTATAATTTCCACTTTTTAATAAAAGAAATATATTAATTTACAATAAATCAAATAATCAATAAGTGATAATTTATGTATTATAATTTCTACATAACTAAACCCTACATAAATAATATTTACATAATTAATATTTGTATAATCAATACGGGGTCGTTTGGTTACTGGATAAGGGCAAAGTTAATACATAAATAACTTTGTTATTCATATATTAATTTTATACCATGTTTGACTTGTAAATAAAATCAAAATTATTCATGTATAAAATTTATACAATGTTTGGTTGGTGTATCTCCAAATGTTGTATAAAAGTTATTCATGTATTGATTTATATGGTGTTTGGTTGTATTTTTGTAATTCTACATAGCTAATACTCACATAACTTATGAAGAAATCTATGTATAATTTTATGCGGGATAGAAGGTGAAATATGTTATGAGGGTATTAGTTATACATGGATTAAAATAATAAAATTACATATTTACCCTTACTTAGAATTATTTGCTAATAATGTATAGTATTAATTTACACGATTAAGGAGTTATTTTTTTTAAAAGGACCTGCTCTATTTCTTAACTCAATTTTTTGCAGTTTAGTTATTTATACGCCCCCCACCCACAAAACCAACAAAAACCCCGGGCTGTTGCCCCCCTAACCAAACCAAAAAGCCCGCCCCGCCCCCAACCAAAAACCCAGAACTCCCCCCCCCCCGCCCCCAATTTGCGTGCATCATTTATAGTTTATGGGTTTCGGCGCTCTTTCGAATTGTTGCATTTTATATAAAAAAAAAGTACATTAATTTATAAATTAAATAATCAATAAGTAATAATTTATGTATTATAATTTCTACATAACTAAATCCTACATAAATAATACCTATATAACTAATATTTGTATAATTAATACCTACATAGCTAATATTTGTATAACTAATACCTACCTAACTAATACCTGCATAACTAATACCTGAATAAATAATACCTACATAACTAATACTTGCATAAACAATACCTGCATAACTAATACCTACATAACTAATACATGCATAACTCTAACCAGTAACCAAACGACCCCTACCTACATAACTAATACCTGCATAACTATGACCAGTAACCAAACGACCCCTTAGAGTATATATATACTCTGATGACATCAAGGAAGAAGAGACAATGTTTCAGTAAAAAAACTGCTCAATTACTGTTTGATACCATCAGAGTATATAGATACCAGATATATATATATATACACACACCGATGGTATCAAAGATGAAGAAGCAGTGGTTCAGTAAATAGAACAAGGGAACACTCGGATAGATAGTTTTGCGTAGTGGGTCCAATCAGGATAAATAATTTGGATTGAGTCTAATTTAAATAAATATTTTGCCTAATGGGACCAATTTGTGTAGTATTTCTTAATTATAATACATATATTAGTATTTTTCTGGTAGTTATAAGAAGACTTCTGTTGAAAAATTTAATTTAATTGTAGCTTGAGATATTAAATAGAACCTTGATAATATGGAAAGTATTCTTATGTCACTATATAAGAAAATATATATTTTTATATTAAAAAGACTCGAAAATGATATTTAAATTATATAATTAATATATAGCTTTTCTAATGATCAGAAATAAAATGTTCTCATTTTTTTAAAACTTAAGTTTGGGTTCTTTAAATAGGTGAGCAAATTAAGTTTATGTTTTTACGTCTCATTAATTATTCCATATACCTATCACGTTAGTTCTAATTTTTTCAAATATCGGTACATCTGTTCTCTCTCTCTCTTTTTTTTGTATGATGATTTTATATACTATTTTAAACTCAAATTTTCTAAATTAATTATTTTATTTTTCCATGAAAATGAATATTTGATTGAATTGATCCTTGAAAGGATATTTTTATAGCTTTGCATATAAAAATGTTTATTCAAGAAAATATTAGAAGTGCATGAATATTTATTTAACAAAGGATAATAATCCTATTTTATCATTTATCCTACTTTTTTTATCGTATCCTACTTTTTCTATAGGTCTGTTTTTCAAATTGGTCGTGCTACATTATGTAACGGTGATAAATACAATCTGTCTAAACATTATATTCATCAAAACACTACAATACAACACAATCTAATATAATACCATACATTTATGAAACAATGCACAACAACTATCCAAACAAAGTGTACGTAGTTGGAAAGAAACTTGATTGTTATTTAGTGCTGCCAGAACAGCAATAAATTAAAATTGTCTCAGCAAAGAAGCAATCATCAGGCTTTAACTGGAGCTTCCTTTTGTCATCTTGAAGCTGGATGGGAGAGCACATCAGTTGAAAGAAACTTGATTTACTATTTAGTTCTTCCAAACAATTTCTCCTGATATTGCACCGAGTATCTCCTCAATTCCGCCTTCACAAGGTAGGAATAAGGTTGCATACACACCACTTTTCCCAAACCCCACTCGTGAGATTACACTGGGTACTGGGTATATTGTTGTTGTTATCTCTCCTTAAGTTTCAATCTTGGTGATATAAGGAAAAATAAGTATTCCTTTGCAAAGTGAGACATTGAGCCTTTCTCTATGCAGTGTTTGACAAAAATCTCACAGTGCACCAAAAACCACACTGCATCCGATCTTTTCTCAAAATTCACCATAGCATTTCCAGCATCAGAAGGATGCTCTTGATTCTTCTGTCGTGCAAGGCCCAGATAATTCGCAGGAAACTTCTTTGCCAATAATTGGTGCTTCCATATTGAGGAGTTTTATACTCCCGTAGCTTGAGCATGTGAATGATGAGATGTAATAGACTCATATTGGTATTTCTTCTTGGAGTCTAATACAGTGCATGTAGTCATCCCTGCAACCAACAAATATTTCCCCACCAATCATCACAGGGGAGGAAAAGACGTCTCCTCCAAGTTCAAACCTAGCAAATTCCCGCACCATATCACATGGTTGATTTTCTCCGTCAAAATTTAAGCTGACTTGAAGAACATGCACACTTCCAGAACTGGAACAAACACAGACTAACCTGGTAGTAATGACATATACACACAGGGATTAAGTTTCTTATTGACTTATTATAATCCATAGAATAATTCATTGCATGATCAATCTACAATTAAAAAAAAGTAAAAAAAATCTACAATACATATACCTTTGAGACAGGGAAGAATCTTTACATGACAATAGCAAGTGTTCATCAACGTAGGCAGATGAAGTAATTGGATGTCCAACATCATGCTTCCAGAATAAATCACCTTTTTCCTATCAGAACATGAAACCTCATCAGTATGATCAAAGATTTCATACAATGAAGTGCCAATAATATTAGACCATATCTCAATCTATAACATGGGGAACCTTTCTTTCTGAGTTATTGGCTACCGGTCTTATTGGTCGGGTCTAAAGGTCAATGTCAGCCTGGCATCTTTAATAATAGCTTACATCATCTTCCGCATGGTACAACTTGAATGATATGCATTACCAACCCATAATCAGGAAGATCTAGAACAAAACAGGAGGCTAGTAATTAAGCCTTGATTTGTTTACCTTCTGTTTGCTTTTACTCCGAGGACGATTTCTACTTCCATTTATATCACTGTTACTCTGAGGGATTATTCTGCTCTATTTTCCTATATCCCTGTTTCATTTGATAACTCATCAAACAAACCAAACATGTGGTTTACTTAGATGAGATGATCACACAAATTAACAGGGACAAAAATAGAGAACCAGTGAACACATCTAGGTAAGACGGTGGCAGAAACCTGTAGGTAAGCTAATTTACTTTTCACACAAACGACCTATTATTGCATTTGCATGCATTCTCCTCACAAAGAGAATCTCGAAACAGTCTATTGTATTAAAAGATATGTAAACATCTCAGTTAAGGATTTTAAAAAAAAAGAGAGTAATGTACACAGATGCAGTCTGCAGACTGGGCAGGACCAATATTGACAGGAGTTCAACATAAGGGTACTGAACATTTGTATGGGGCAATGCAGTAACATGGAAAAGCAAGAGATCTCACAGTAATACACAATAGATGGCTGAAAGTGCTTGTGACATAATATGGCTAGCCTATGAATTGTAATAAGACAACAAGATAGTCATTAGTATTATCAGACACTCTGGTTCAACATGACAAAGCTAAGCATATTGATATTGACAGAATTTCATAAAGAGAAGGTAGAATCTGCATGGTTTTGTATGTCGTTTTTCCTACGTTACAACAAATAACAAATACTCTCATGGAGGGACTGTTTCAGCCTAACTAAGAGAATCTTGTCAGCATTTTGGACATGATTACTGATACCAATATGAGGGGTAGTGTTGAATTAAAAATATAAAACTGAATTTTGAAAAATAAAATAGGTTCTTTATCTTGAAAGTTCAAACTTCAAAATAGAAACATTTCTTGATACAAGCAAGATCCTTTCTAAGTCTAGTTTAGCAGAATTTCAAGGTACCACTAGGATTAACAAACATACTTTGAAAAGAAGAAGAGGAGTATTAATGTTGGAGCATGATAATTATGTAGTGTAGACACAGACACAATTCTCGTGTTGGACGGGGGCAAAGAAGAAAAGACGGAAAAAAATTGCAATTTGGCGTGCATGTCACAATTATATAACCACAGGAAGAAATGCAGATTACACACTCCGTCAATTTTATAGGTTTTAATAAAGACCATAGATTAAAAAATCACTACAAGAGGTTTAAAGAACTAACTCTGAATTAAGAAAAAAATTGTGTTTAATAGAAATACAATTGTTACCTTCCTCGAAAAAAAAATGTTTGAAGTTCTAAAAGAAAGCAGCCAATATGCAATGTCTAACTCTAGCAGTGAACTCTCCTGTTCCTCTTCCATTTAGTGCTTGGTTGCACAGAAGGAAAAGGAGGGTTCGTCTTCTACGAGTTTCTCGCTGTATAAAATACTTGGAAGTTTGACGTGTTCATTTCCTAGGCAGACGAATACCTTCTTTCATTTTGGAATAGTGCATCTTAATTAATATCAATCAGGTAAATGAAAAAAGCCACTTTTGTTGTATGAATTCAACAACCCTAAGTATCCAAAATTGAAGCTTAAGGTTGAAAGCAGAATACATATATTTTTGCGACAAGAATAAAACTCGAGAATGGCTGATGTGCAGGTGATTTTGGAGAAGATGAGCCTCATGAGGAAAAGATAGAGATTAAGAAACTTTTTCTGACAGTTAGACAGAACAGCCAAAATTTGGTCATCAAGCTCCTTAAAAGACTGAGAAAGAACTTCCGGATATTGTACACATTGGTAAGGAGAATGCGCCATTAGCATAGGATGCTCTCTACAGTTAGTGAATAATGTCATAATCATATGCTGCACAAGAATAACAGAAGTTCAAGATCTTTACCAAATCAAAGGAGTAGACACTGCTATCTCTTGAGCAAACAAGCACCTGTAGAGATTTAAAAAGGAGAATATTCATACATGCGAACATTCAGATTTCGAGAAGCTACTTACTGAAAATTAAGAAAGGCATTGTGAATGAAAAGAAAGGAATACTAAGGATAGAATAAATAGACTTGAGAGGCCTAACCGCCTAATTAGACTGATATTCATTTGGACAGTGAAACTTTAGGGTGAGTGCTAATGATTGAGAAGTAGTAAGGTCTTTCCACCAACAGAAAATAGAAGCGGACAAAAACTGAAAGTACTGATAATCAATGGAAAAATCAAAAGTAGGTCAAAAAGGTTGGCAGTCATTAAGCAGTTGGATTATGGTTCATAAACTAAGGCCTTCAGTTAATGGTAGACATCCTGCTACTTATTTGAGGCAGAACACTGGGCAGCAAGTATGAAGGATATCAAGGGATATTTAAATGTGACTTCTGGTATTTAAAGGAAAGGGATATCGTGTAAGCCCTTAAAATCTACAACATTGTGACTTTCATGCTTGTTCTCCTCACCAAAAAGTTTGGTACATCTCACCTACTACACAAGATCAAAAGGGTAGGCAGAGTGATCCCAGCATGTGTATAAGGCTATAAGCTTCCTTGTTGATGGTTATCTTAACATAGAAGTTTGGTTGGATGTATCTGATTTATTAATGTAGAAGATATTTTAGGGAGAAATAATCACCTGTAAAGGTACCACGCGAAATATGCAGGGCCCAGCAAATATTGGGCCAGTTGTACTCACCTATTCCACAAAATTTTATTTCATAAATAATAAAAAATTGAAAAAAAAAATGACATCTCACTGGAAATGGACAGATGTGCATCAACTAAAGATCATATGCCCAATTTCATTTGGTATTAAAGATCGTATTTATTCAATCAATCAGACTATGTATTCATACTCCAGTAGATTATTTTACGCCAATTGATTTACAGACACATCATCCTATTTACAGATGCTGACATTCCAACCATGGAAATGAAAAAATGATCTTATCTCAGCTCTAAAGCATTGTGTTTCAGATCGTGTAAGAGGTAAGATTGTTTGAGGAAAATTAACCTTCAAATTGAGAAGGTTTCATAGGGAAGGAATCACAAGTTTTTTTCTTTCTGATAAGGTAAGATCTATTGATGTAAGCCAGCTGACATTTGAAAGAGTACATATAAAAAATGTGCATCACATAGAAAGAAATAAACAGATAAAGTCCAACATAGCTTAGCTTTAGGCTCTAACAAATTTGCCCACTGCCATGTTGCACCAAAAACTAAGCAAGAATATACATTTATGTTAGCTTAAGTACAATGTAATTCTTGAAACAAAAAATCCTAGCATTCTTTTTTGAACATTCTTTCTTTCCAAAAGATCCAACATAAAGTGGCAGAAATGGTGTTCCAGATAGGAAGGGAAGGTGTTGGAACTTCTTTCCTATGTCAAGCAAGCAGGAATCCAAAAAAGTTCTTGGCATGCACAATTTAATGCTCAAAATGTTGAAAACCTGGTCGTGAAGTTGACTGCGACTTTGCAATGAAGGAAAAGGTGTTGGACATCTTCTGGTTCTTCCTTGCACAGTATGCAACGATTACGAAGAGGTGCTACAACAATTATTTATTGACTCATGGGCTGAATTTAAAGGCACAACTTGATATGATTAAGGGTGATACTGGAAAAAGAAGATAGGTGAGATGCAGATTAACTGAAAGAGGAGCTTGAGAATAGGTACAGACCTGAACTAAGCAAGGAGGAGAGAAGAGGGCAAGTGGTAATGGGATACATAATGTTGAGCTAGCTCAAGAGTATCATCCAAATGTGATAATAACATCATACTCAAGCTTTTCTACATACAAAATAGATGAACAGATGGACCCAAGAAGCTACAAGAGTTCATAAGTGTTGTTATATTCTTTCGCCAAGGAAAGCTTAAATTTTTACTACAAAAGTTGGTTTACAAAAGGTACAAAAGATATTTGGTGAAAATTATTCTGCAGAACTATCTTTGGTGAATCTAAATGTGAATATTCATCCAGTTGTGTTTTGCTCTTGTGGAAGAGCTGTTCTTCTATATTTGGATTTGCCTCTTTAGTGCAGCTTTTAACAAGTTCAGTTTTACCACCGAAACAAACCCTCCTTTATATGCAAGTAACAAGGTGGAAAACACGGAGTTCAATAAAATTAATGTTGTTCTACCTTCCAGACAACAGATCCCTCAGTATCCAACGCAACAACACTTCCATCCACCATGCAACATATAACTGCAACACAACAAGCTAAGTTAAAATGT
Organism: Solanum etuberosum; assembly: GCA_029582245.1. Lineage (NCBI taxonomy): Eukaryota > Viridiplantae > Streptophyta > Magnoliopsida > Solanales > Solanaceae > Solanum > Solanum etuberosum. The sequence continues at coordinate 5,745 of JAJONR010006851.1, read as the reverse complement.
AATTGAATCTGAAACACACACCATAACACTACATACTATCAATCATCTACAATTTGGGCAATGATCCATAACATCATCAAAATAAAATCATAAGAAAAAAAGAAAACTAGAATGTCCAATCAAAACTTTAAGACAATCATTGTAGCCTTAGACCTTGATACACTGCTCTGGATGCCTTTATACACCTATGTTTTGTATATCTCTAATACCCTCTACCACAGATAATCCAATGTAGGGTCGATATGCAGGCTAAGAGTCAGACTATGGGTGAGAAAATGGACAAGCCAAGAGTTGCCCTCTGGAAGCCCTCACATGTGAACATGGTGTTGATTTGTAAATATCTAGGTGTGATTAGATATGATTTAGTAGGATTCTAATTGATCTATTAAAATCATATCCGATATGGTATTAAAATCATATCCGATATCAACGATTGCTCTGATAGAACGGAACAAATATCTGAAGATCCAACCAATGTTAATGCACAGGTAAAGCAGCCTAATGCATTTATAAATTCCTCTGAATGTCGTTATAGATATCGCATATTGCATATCTCTAACAAAGGATATCCACATCAACAACATTTTAAAAAGCATGACACTAAGATCTCCTCACTCTTGATATGCTAAAGAGCACACCAGTTGCAATTTAAATAAAAAACGGTCACAAACAACTTAAATAAAAAACAGTCACAAACAACTAAGGATAATCAAATGAAGTTGCAGTAAATTTTAATCTTTTGGATCTTTACCGAACAATCTAACAGAGGACTTGCGGCAGAACTGAATTTTAATCAACCCATTCTGCTCAATATCTAGTCACGGACAAAAATATAACAAGCTAGAAATAAATTTGATGATGACACACAAAACAAGTACCATTTCCTGATGGAGGATTGACTGAAAGTGACCCAAAAATAGGTACTCCAAACTCTTGTACCCATAGTTGACCAAATGGCAGAGCCTGCAGAGAGAAATTGTTTAACAGGCTTGCAGCAACGAAGAAAATATTGGCAATATTACATAGTATAAGAAGGTAATGCCTGGACACATCAAACAAAAGTAAGCATATGCAATTGATACCATGGAGCAACGCATATCATCCCTTCCCTCTCCCTGATGGAGGGGTTGCAAAGAAAAGCTTACCAAAGACGGCAAGAACAGTATTAGGTTAGAGAGATATTCTATGAAAAATCTTATAATGTACTGACCTAGTATACCATAGAGATAAAGGGGAATCGATAAAGATACCATCATATTCAAGGCATACGTATCTGATATATCTTTTAGCAATCAGACAAGCTCTAAGCCGACCAATCTTCCCGTCTGGTGATACTTTAAGGGGTCGTTTGGTCGGGAACAAGTTATCCCAGGAGTAGTTATCCTGGGATTAGCTATCTTGGGATAACTTATCTCACCATGTATATGGGATAACTTAACCCATCACTATGGTGAAAATGGTGGGATAAGTTATCCCAAACATGGCAACCAAACAAGACACAAATTTTTTATCCCATCACTATTTATTTTTATCCCTCACACCAAACGACCCCTAACAGTAAACATCTAATGACATCCAACTTTAGTTTCACCATATGGTAAAGAAGTTATCTCTTGGGTACCATTACTATGTAGAGTAATCATCTCACCAACCACAGCTTGATGGCAAACAAACTGAGTTACCTCTTTTGTTACAGTTTGTATTGAGATAATGGATAAATCCGCAAGTATGATATGATGGTGATATGTGGTAATAACTGAAGAAATTATAAGTATAATAATCATTTGTGAGTGCATCAATTACTTGTTGAAAAGCTTTGGAAAGAGTGGGATCATCAGGAAAGAGCTCAACTGGTCTAGTAGATTATTATCCTAAGGCAGGCAATGAGTCATTGGGATAGTTCGTAGACCTATATCATTGGAAGAAACATTAACTAGGTTAGCAGGCAGGGAATTGATTGAGGTCATTTTTTATAGAACCAAAGAGGAGTCGTCTCTAAAGGGAAGGTTACATTAGCTGAGCAAACTATTGTTAAAATAAAATACTCCCTCTATCCCAATTAATGTGACAACGTTTGACTTGGCACAAAATTTAAGAAAGAAAAGAAAGACTTTTGAAATTTGTGGTCTAAAATAAGCCTTAGACATTTAGATAGCTCATCTTTTTTGGTGTTTGGTTGAAAAGCAGTTTTTGCAAAAGATTGAATATCTTTTCCAAAACAAGTTTTTCAATTTTTTGGGACACTGCCTTTCTAGTAATTGAAAAACATTTTCAGTAACGAGTTCTCAAAATTTTGAAACAATAGCTTCCCGGTTGAGATTCTGAACAAAGTTGGTCAACCAAACAAACGTGGAGAAACTGAAAATGGGGGCTTGATCTGATAAAGAAACAAACGAGGACTCGTGTGTTGAAAAATGAAGAAATAATAAAATTGATTAAATGTAAAAGCTTCATCCTATTCACATGCTATCATGACTATACCTTTTACAATTCTTTATAACTACATATACTTCTATCCTAATTACATATTATTAAGGGATTTCTACAATATCTTCAGATTCGTATACCTTTTGTGGGAAGAATCGCGAAAGCACGGGATGGGCCTTCTCTTCCTTAACGCGTGTTTGACTGGAACGAAATTAATATATCCCCTTTTTTACCGAAAAAATTAATTATAAAGCAAAGAGAAAGATATATTTCCATATTGATAGCTTCAGCCTTCAAGGGATATAATGATAAATCACATTAGCCCAGACTCTGCCAAGAGCCACAAAACAAAATGCCTCACATAATGGTGACATTACTTCTGGTAAGGTCTTAAAACTCACATCTTAAAATGAGACTAAAGTGTACCATATAGATCAGATGCCAAAAATGCAGCCAGTAAAATATTCAATTTTTTTCTACAGCTTAATACTAGCATAAATTATCTGCTTTTACATGTTATATACTTTCTTGCTTTTTAATGGCAAAAACAAGTAACTACTTAGTACTCTGTAACATATACAGCCATATGACCAAGTGAATGGAACTAAGAAGATAGTATGAGATTTCTGGACACAAAGGAAAAGGTTACTATCACTAGTAGAAGATACGTAAAACTCTCTAACCACCAACAGGAAATAAAATTAATGTCAAAAAACACATTTGCCTATTATTCTATTTTAATACCAGGAAACAAAAAACATTTGCCTACAGATCTACAAAATATACAAATGTTTCATGAGGTACGAGTTGCGACATGAGGAGGGTCCCAAATTACGTTTCTTCCACTTGGTCCAAAAGAAAAATAGAAAAGTGTACTATTTCAAAGAATTATAAAAACAACTCCTTACCCCGACAAATAGTGCTGTTACTCTGCCACTAGTGGATGCCACATAGAGTTTTTCATGCACCTAAAAAGTTTTTTAAAGAAAAAAAATTAAAAACATAAGAAGAGCATGGTTGCTTAAAGAAGGCAGTAAAAATCTATGACTGGAGCTGAGATGTTGTAGAGTTGGCAAGGATAATTGTTCCAACAAAAGATAAAATAACATGCAATATATTGTAATCTCCTATCAGATATCTGATAAAAATCAATTTTATTGACATGGAAGTCATAAGATGAGGGGAAAAAGGGAAAATCATTCTCGTGGATCTCAAGGAAGGTTTTGCTAATGCTAATTATCCCTTTAGGAAATGTACAGCCACAAGCCCACAACTTTACATTTTCAAAAATGCCAATTATTTCCAAAAGAAAGGTAAGTCTATCCACAAAGAAAGATGGCCATGCAAAACCACCTCATCAAGTGCAGGTGCACCGAATATGCTACCGCCACATTGAATTTTGTAAGCACAGCAGTGATTCTCATAATCAAGGGCATAGAGATTATGGTCATGCGACCCACACCTGCAGTCAATTATATGGAGACAATAGAATGAGTAACATAGCTGCAGTAAACAAATGCTAATTGTACCAAGATGTCAAGAAACTTGGGAACTCCATCAACAAAAACCACTAGAGCACACGTATATCTATTTATTCTCTTCTATAATATTTGAATTTTGAGTGGGCACTTAATAGAGAAATAAAGACTTCTCTAAAGGAATAAGAGTGTCAGTATCAACATGTAAGGCTTCATAGTCTCATCCATATAGGAGCTTGTTTGCGACCATGTTGCATGGGCTCCATCGATGGGGATTACTTGGCATAGTGTTTCATTTATTTCTTCTAAATATTTTAATTGGTTGGCTCTTAATATATAAATAAAGATTTCTCTACATAATAGTGTGCATTATTAATGAAGGCTTCATAGTCTCATCCATATAGGAGCTTGTTTGCGACCATGTTGCATGGGCTCCTACCGTATGGGGATTACATGGCTATAATGTTTCATGCAGATCCTCGAAATACGCTAAAGGGTTGGTTCATAACATCCATTAAAGAAAAATAATCACTACATAATAGTCTGCATTATTAATCAAGCTTTCTGTCACCATTTCCAAATCACTAGAGGTGGCAAAATCAAACCCAACCCGCCCAATTGCCACCCCTACATATCACGCATAAATAGTAACAGCATAATGGCAATATAATGGATTATTTTATATCGTAAAACAAGATGAAATAAGAATACACATATTACCAAAACATAGAAAAGAACACCCTAAAGGTAAGCTATCTTTTTTAGTGTAAGGGTATCCAGTGAAATCATTATACCATTGTATAAGAAAGATTTCTAACATTTCTAGATTGAAAATGTGTACATATGTAATAATCATTAAAGCAATTTTTTTATTTTGGTGCCACAACATTTTTCTTAAGAAAAGCAAGGAAAAAAAATTGCGTGCTAGTTATTATGACATCCTTGGTAGAGTTTTATCCAACAATAGTTATGTGAGAAATATAGGAAAATAATATTATTGAATTGTTTTTCTAACTATTACATAGAGAACCCTATTTATAGACACTATAATACAATTCCTTACCAAATAGGAGACTAAACTATTCCTATTCTGTGTAGGATTGTGTATACCTATTCTATTCTAACACTCCCCTCAAGCTGGTGCATACAAATTATATGTACCTAGCTTGTTACAAATGTAATTAATACGAGGACCGGTGAGGGACTTGGTGAAGATATCTTCAAGTTGATCATTTGACTTCACAAATTTGGTAACAATATCTCCTAAGAGTATCTTTTCTCTGACAAAGTGACAATCAATCTCAATGTGCTTAGTCCTCTCATGAAACACTGAATTTGATGCGATATGAAGGGCCGCTTGATTATCACTAGTGGTGGCAAATGGGCGGGTTGGGTAAAATTTGGGCGGGTTGAAAATGGGTCAACATAAAATGGGTAATAATTCAACCCGCCCATATTTGATATGGGTAAAAATGGATTGGGTAAGAAATGGGTTGGGTAAAATACTAGTTTTCCCATATTTTCCTGAGTAAATAGTACTCTACTTAAGAATTCAACATGGAGGAAATATTTTAGTCTTTTTTTAGATGAAAAATGTTGGAAATGCTTCATTTAGTTTTATTGTATCATAAAAGTAAAAAAAAAATCCTATAACTTTTCAATATAAAATAACATTCTGTAATAACAAGGGGAAAATGTTTTTAATTTCAAAGTAAATGAATATTTGCATTTTAGGACTAAAACATGCTTAATGCACTTTAAGCAATGTCAATACTAATACATGATTTGCTTATTTTACACTATGTATTTATTATCCAATATAAAATTAAACAAATAAAAA